>JAGFMF010012288.1:1949351-2052652 GCA_019455555.1 Galemys pyrenaicus | reverse complement strand
ATGTGGGTCCCCTCTCTGGCCAGCAGCAGGGATCGAACTCGTGCTGCAGTGATTGCGGTTTGCTTCATAGTGCGTTGCTTAACCCACTGCGCCACCAGGAGGCCCGAGATACTATTCTTAACTTTTGCTGATAAAGGCAATTAAGAAGATCTTGGTAAAACATACCAATAATAAATAAAAGCCTCAGTTCTAGGTCCTTAACTGCCTCTATCTACAGAGTAAGGAAAAAATACATACTTTCTAGTCTCAAAACCCTTTTTCTCTTATTTGTATATAGAGTACTCAGTAACCTGAGAAGGAAAAAAAAATATATGTCATTCAAATTAGGATATTTTGAGGAAAATTTAACAAAAGCGTTATTTCAAAAATTGTGACAAGCTTTGGAAATCCATATGGCATAGGGTAGTATCCTGAGTTAATTAAAGTGGGGAACAATTACCTCCCCCATGCCGTCAGTGTTTGAATGAGAGGACTGTGTAGAAAGAGTTGCTTTATAGGATCTTGGACCTCTTGCCAAGGATTAACATTATTCAGTGACACCTTGCAGAAGAGTAATGTCTCAACCTTCCTGTTCACCACTTCTGAGTAAGGAATTCAATTAATATAGTTCACACTGGCCAGCCATGATAGCACGTGGGAATGAAGATGGGGGTAAATCAGGTGGGACAATAGAAGCTCTTCAGCACAAAGAGTTTTATAATAGATGATACTAAGAATTCTTTCTCTTCCACACTATGCAATTAGAGAGAAAATTTAATACTCTTCCAGAACAATATATGGGTAAATTCAGCATTTCCTTACAATTGTGAACAATTAGAGATGAATTTCCCATTAAAAGAATATGAGTCTAAATTGATAGGTTTTATCTTTCATTTTAAGATTACTGTGAAAAAAGATAATAGTAATTAAAAACTATTTAAGTGGAACTTTAAAGCTATTACAGTATCACAACAAACAATTCAGGGAGGAAAAAGCCAACCTTTTGTATTAAAGAGAAAAAAATCCAGGATTCCTTTACAAATTTAATCAAGTAGAATTAAATTTTCCATTAACACAGTAAGAGCCTAAATGTGTTGTAATTTTCTTAATTTTAAATATTGTCATGTATACAAATTAAAGTAATTAAAATACCATGAGGAAAGCACCATATTAATTTAATTAGTGTTTATTTAAATGCACAAAATTGTAACTTGTTAATAGCAATAGGTACCTTCTATTGAGCATACAGGATAGACACTTATAGCATATATATATAAAATATATAGTATATAGTAAATGTAATATATAGTATGCAGTACATATAGTATATGGTGTATATATAGTGTATGTGCTATATAGTATATAGTATATAATATATAGTGTATATATAGTATATAGTATACGTAGTATGTCTATATAGTATATAGTATATATATAGTATATAGTATACATATGGTATATATATACACTATAAGTACTTTATGAAGTATTTTCTTGTTGAATCCTCACAAAAATCCTATGAAATAAATTGTTTATTATGGCTATTGGTGCCCATGAACAAAGACAAAGAGATCAACAGAACCCAGTCTGTTCAGTTTTCTATTTTTCATTGCTTGGGAGCTGCAGGAGAGAAGAGGCATGCTTATGGGACATCGACCCCATCACTAGAGACCACAGCTCTCCACCATAGTCACTTACCGAGAAAATACAACAAACATAACATAGTCATGTCCCCATGGAGCTTCCATCACAGGGGAAGTATAAAGGAATATACATCAAAACCAGGCAAAGCAATTCAGTTACCCTCCAAACCCTGACACCTGTCCTAGGCATGAAATTTATCACTTCATAAATACAAATAGTTTCTTACATTTTTGCTTCTTGAAAACTGACTTATCAGTGGTTTGCAAAAAAAAAAAAAAAAATGATATGTCAATATCAAAGGTTCAGCTGCATATCCTGACAAGTATATAACACATTGCACCCACCACCAGTTTTAGGGTCATTCACTGCCAAGAAATCACTCCCCATATTCATTCCTCATTGCCTACCTTACCCTTTCTCTCTGAGAGGAAGAATTGCAGCATATTTTTCTCAGGATCTAAAAGTTATGTTTGTGTTTGTTTATTTGTTTTTAATTTCTCTGCTTTTTTATTTATATTATCTAAAAGTTAGTTTGTGTTTTGTTAATTTCTTTGCTTTTATATATATTCCACAAATGAGTAATACCTTGCAGTATTTGTCTTTTACTTTCTGCCTTACATCACTAAATGTAAAAATTCAAGTTTCATCTGCATTGTTGTAAAGAGCCAGATTTTATCTTTTTTAAAAGCTGAGTATACCCCATTGAATATACACTGAAACTTCTTTATACAGTCATTCATAATGGACATTAGGTGGTTTCTATGTCCAGGTTTTTAGGAATAGTGCTGCAGTCAATGTAGGCATGCTATATATTTTCACATTAGTTTTTCATTTTCTTTGGATAAATACCTAGTTTTGGAATCACTGGATCATAGGATATTGCTATTTCTAGTTTTTGAAGGAATTGCTAGACCATTTTCTATAGTGGTTGGATCAATTTACATTCCCCCCACCAATAAAATATAAGTTACTTTTCCTCCAAGTCCTTGCCAAAATTTGTTTCCAGATAGTTTTATAATTTCTTTTACAATATTGTATATAATTAAGAGATAAAGGATCCCACCACTTAGATACGCTTTAACATACCACAACCACAAACACATTCCTCCACTACAGTCTACTGGCCTTTCCCTGCCTTTGTTCGCCATTCCCCAGCCTCTGATAGACTTAATTTTGCATTCAGAATTTTAGGATTTGTTTTGACTTAGTTCTAGCTGACCCACAGTTTTGTTTCTCCACAGTCTACATATGAATGAAACCATCTTATATGTATCTTATTTTCTGCTGGACTATGTCCCTTAGATTTTCCCTCTTCAATATATCTATCTTGTTACAAATGGCAAGAAGTCATCTTTTATTTTATAGCTAAGTAGTATTCAATTGTGTATATACAACATCTTCTTAATATGCTGTGTCCTTGGGATTTCGCTTTTTCCATAACATGACTATTGTAATTTGTGCTGCAATGAACATAGGAGTGCATGCACACCTTTAAATTAGTTTTTACATATTTTGAGTAGACACCTAGCAGTGGCAGTGCTGGATCATATGGTAGATCTATTTTTAATATTTTGAGACTCTTCCATACTGTTTTCCATAGGGATTAGAGCACCCTACACTCCTACCAGTGTGGTTTTGATTTGTATTTCCATGGTGATTAGTAATGATAAGCATTTTTTTTCATAGGCATAGTGAGCATTTGTATGTCCTTTTTGGAGATCTACTTAGGTCTTCTGCCCATTTTTTGATGGGTTACTTTCTGTTAAGTTGTATGAGTTTCTTGTATACCTTGGATATTAGTTACTTGTCAGATATAAGATGTTGAAATATGCTCTTGCATTCAAGAGTACTTTTTCATTCTGATAATTTCTTTCATTGAGTAGAAAGTTTCTTTAAAAGATTTAGTTAGGGTCTCCCTGGTGGCGCAGTGGATTAAGCAACACACTGTGAAGCAAACTGCAGCCACTGCAGCACGAGTTCGATCCCTCCCACTGGCCAGGGAGGGGACCCACATGGCACAGCAGACCTCTCCTGCCTGGCCCGCTGCTGCCCTCGGCAGTGTGTTTCAGTCAGTCTGCCTGTTCTGTTCCTGGCTCTGTCTCTAGTGAATCCTCTTACCTCCCTAGACTCTGGCTTGTACCACAGCTCTTGTATGCATAAATAAATCTTTTTAAAAAATTAAAAGATTTAGTTATTTGTCTATGCATAAAGGAACTTGGATGTAAGCCAGAGATGCAGGGTGTGAGAGGATTCACCACACACAGAGTGGGGAGCAGAACAGGTAGATCTACTGACATACACTGCTGAGGGGAGCAGCAGGTATGACAGGAGAGGTCTGCCGTGCCATGTGGGTTAGCTTCCTGGTCAGAAACAGAACTCACACAGAAGAGGTGATCGCATAATAGCACTGAGACTTAACCCCTAACCCACCAGGGAGGCTCCCTCATTGAGTAGAAGTTTTTTAACTGGATGTAATCCTATTTGTTTATTGTTTGTTTTGTTTCCCCTCATTATGTAGTCAAGACTAGATGGACATCACTGAAGTGAGGGAGCGTTCTGCCTAATTTTTTTTCTATGGTTTGAGGTATCATATACAAACGTTTGACCCACTCTGAGTCAAGTGTCGTATATGTTTGTATGTGTGTGTAAGGTATGAAGTAGCGTGGTGGTGGTCAGATTGACTCAATGCCATTTTTGAATCTTCTTTCTTTCCTCCATTGTATACTCTTAATTCCATTGTCATAGATTAACCATCTATGTGGGTTTACTTCTGGATTTTCAACTCTGTTTCCTTGGTCTTTGTGTTCCAATGGTCTCTGTCTATTTTTATTCCAGTACCATACTGTTTTTATAATTATTACAAGATAAAGAGGAAGAACAGTGATATCACACTCCTAGCCTTTTAACTATGTTACAAAACTATAGCAATCAGAAAAGGACGTTTATTCACATATTCATTCATTTATTTTCTTTCGCTGTTTTCATGCTGTAACAAAGTTGAGGTAGTTGTAACACAGACTATACATTCCATGAGGCAAAAAGATAATTTTTTACTTATTATTGCAGAATTATGACTGACAAATTTTGTATTAGTATTTATTTTTAATCTAAAAGACTTTTTTCTGGGGGTATATTGGGAAAAAGGAGAAAATAAAGTTAATACTTTGAGAACTCATAAAAATAATGAATAGTTTGCCTTCGACTCTGAATTTAACAAAAGCATCAACAAATATTTTAATATTTTTGATGTTTAAAACAATATAGCCAGATTTAGTAAGTAAATTAAATTCATAACTAGTAAATATATTTATTGTATTAAAATAATTATAAACTGCTCATTTCCGTTTCAGATGTGTATTCACAATTTTGCAGAATCTATGCATATGCCATGATTGCAATAAACAAAAAAGCAAACACAGATACAAACTTTCCAATAAATTAATGACTAAAACTTAATGTAGATATAATTATATGAGTAGTTAACTATTACTCATTTTGGAACTTTTATAATACATATTTTATTAAATGAATATGCATTATAAAATAGTTTCAAAGACTCACATAAACACACAGACATATCAGTTTGTAGGAATGAAGTATACTTTTAAAGTCTCAACATTATATTAAGTCAAGACACATTTCACAGAAAAGAATGAAGAAAAGAAGCAATACTTAAAATTTTGTTTGATGAATTAGTAATCAGACTGAAATTATATTCATCTAGAAGAATATCTTGATATTGCAGACTATGTATTTGATACTATATCTAATCTCTTGACAAATGGTACTTAAAATATTAGCTGCAATGAAGAACCTAAAACCATATCAATGAAATTTTTGTATTTTATTACATTAAAATCTATCAGTCTTTCTTGTTTACAAAGGGAGATCTTACATTGCATGATTTTCTAAAATAATTCACTGGGCATTTGGAAAATATTGGTTTGGAAAATTACTCATATCTTCCAAATGTTGACAGATTTCATTATATAATATCAAAAAAGTCACACTTTTAAATATCACCATTCTTCTCATCAGAGATATATTAGGTACAAGTAAGCTGTCAAACT
Source organism: Galemys pyrenaicus (assembly GCA_019455555.1). Taxonomy (NCBI): domain Eukaryota; kingdom Metazoa; phylum Chordata; class Mammalia; order Eulipotyphla; family Talpidae; genus Galemys; species Galemys pyrenaicus. The sequence goes on along the minus strand of JAGFMF010012288.1, from coordinate 2,046,959 downwards.
CCCAGTGGCAAAAACAATTTTTCCAAAATCTGATCCTCTTTGAAATCTCAAATTCTATCATTGGCAACAAATACTGTCAGTTTGTTTCTATTGACATGTCAGCCTCATGTAATTTATTTTCAAGAAAATATCTGCCACACACCCAAATTGAAAAAAATCACAGTTTGTCATTCCTTTAAGTTAAACTGTGTTCTATGAAAATAGCAACTGTTTTCTCTCAGAAATAGAACAATTACACAAGAGTTTTTTTCCTTGAGTTAAGAGCTGTTTCATTACTCAAAAAGTGCCATTTGCATACTTCCTCTTTCAGCATATAGAATATATTAAAAGACATGGATCTGAAGTCAAGATTTACTAAAATATAATTTGAACTCCTTCACCACGACAATATTCAGTGAAACTGGCATTATTTTTACTGTTAGTGTGTAGAGGTTGGAGAGAAGAAAAACTTTTCTTTTTCTCTCTTTAGGTTCTTTGGCTAATCTAGTAACATTGACATATTAACAAGAGAAAAAAATAATTTCAAATATATGAAGATGTGCAAGTGTTGGGGGGGAACTAAAGGAGTGGAAAATTTTGCTTTTATGTCTTTTTTAAACAAAGAAGATTTGAGAAGAAAAAAAATGGTGTGGCTTCTAGATTAGTAAAGATGTAATAAATAGTCTGTTAGGCCTTAAATTTTGTAACTGCTTGACAAGGATGCCTTCTACTCTGCCCCTACAGAGAAGGTATTTTTTTCACAAGGGGAGCTTGCTTCCTACTTGCAGGGACAAAGGAGTTTTCCAGAGTTCTTTTTTCACCTGCTGTGTCTTAAGTAACTATAGTCAAATTAATCTATATACCAAGGTGGCACATTTTTGGAGCAGTGTTCTCTGAACCCTTTCAGGTCAAGAATACAATAACAAGTACAGCTGATTGCCTGGAGTCATACTAACTAAAAAGTTAGTTCTTTTGCACTGTCAGAACAGATATCAACATGATGGAAAAAGCAAAGACTGTCTTAGTTTTTTAAAAAAAAATTTGTGATAACATCTTAATGTTACCAAGAAAATAACTTTTACCTCTTGATTTGTCTTGTTTCAGGATTTGCACTGCTCTACAGACTACACTTTGAGAAAAACTCTTTAAATGGACTTAATATTTTCTTCTTATATATTTTCTTTGCAGATTAATAAATAGTATGTTGTAGGCATATGTGTATTTTGTTTTTGGCATTGTGAAAAATACTGTGTAGATACATTTAGAAGCATTAATGCAAAGCGGCTACCTACACACTATACTCTTAAATTTCAAATATGAAAGCTAAAAATATTTATTTTTATTTATGCATTGAAGAACTGACATGTAGGCCAGAGGTGTGAGGGGTAGGTGAGAGGGTTCACCAGAAAGAGAGTGTGTAGCAGAATAGATGGATCCAATGAAATACACTGCTAAGGGGAGTAGCAGGCGACACAGAAGAGGTCTGTTGCTCCATATGTGAGTTAGCTCCCTGGCTGGGGATCAAACTCATGAAGTTAGGCGATAGTGGTGATAGCACTGAGACTTAATCCTTATGCCACAGGGAGGCCTCTCATTTAAAATGTTAGAAACTGTTCATCTTTTAAGAAAATCCAGAACTAGGGAATCTCTTATCTGCAACCATACTTTCAACTTTGCTTCTCAAAATGGGTCTCAATACTGAAAGAGCTGCCATTATATAGGTCACACATTAGGAATATTAGGCCTAATTCAGAGCTTCTGATCACACTACTTATCCAGGTAAGCAGGTCTTCACATTCAAGTTTGAGAAGCCATGTTGTGAGATAATTGGACAGAGAAATGCATTTAAATCCTTTCCAACTACTTATGTACTCACCCAGTCATTCATTACTCTAGCTACTACAACAATAACTATGAAGAATCTGTCTCGTATTAGACATTCTGATGGGCATTAAATATAACACAACAAATAGAACTAAGCCCTTCACTTTAAGAAGATATGCCAAGAAAACAAATATTTTAATAAGTAATAAAGTTGTTTCCTTTTTTATATTGGGACAAAAAGAAACTATTAAAAGAACCTCTCCAGGGCCTCCCTGGTGGTGCAAGGGGTTGAGCTTGGCACAGTGTGAGGCTTCTGCAGCCACAGCAGCACAAGTTCGATCCCCGGGCAGGGAGGGGACCCACATAGCGCAGCAGACCTGGTCTCTCCCACCCGCTGCTCCCCTAGGCAGTGTATTTCAGTCCCTCTGCCTGTTCTGCTTCCCGCTCTGTCTGTGGTGAATCCTCTCACCCACCATGCCTCTGGCCTAAACCCAGGCTCTTTTATGGTAATTAAATAAAATCTTTTTTTTTTTTAAATAACCTCTCCAAAGGAGTTTTGTACAATTTGTTCATCACTCATGCTGATAATAAACCCAATCACATTTTTCCAGGGAGGACATTTAATAAACAGGTGTCACTGGACAAGTCAAAGTAAAATGACAATACTTATTAAGTGCCATTGTTTAATTACATTAATAACAGTCTTTTCCCCAAGTCTTGCTCAAAAGAACTGAGCAATGCATTAATGGAATGAAATCTCAGGTTTATAGAATTTCAAATGTAAGACTTTTATTTATAGGCTTCTGTGAAAATCATGATTCTTTGTTTCTTTGTAGGTTTCACTCAGAAATATTCTCTAGTCAAAAAAGACAATCCGGGACCAAGTAGGAAATAATAGGGTTAGACAAATAAATACTAACTTCATGAGCATTTCTTAGTATGACAATTGTTATCATTTGACAAAAACAACCTCTTTAGTACAGAGAACTACAATCTGCTTTGTCTTTCCTAAAATCTTCAGAGAGGTTGATAGGCTAGCATCCTGACTTACTATTCTAAACCACAGGGAGTACTGAACTCTTGGCATTTACACCCAAAGTATCTAACATAGGAAACTAAATAATATCATTAATTCACAATTGCTTCATAGTTCACAAAACAACTATATCTTAACTGTTTTAAGGGATTTGGCATATATGTCAAACACGTACCCACACATGCATGTGCATACAAACACATATAGGCATGCTGATAATCAACCCAATCACATTTTCCAGGGAGGACATTTAATAACCAGGTGTCACTGGACAAGTGAAAGTACACACACACACAAAGAGGTGAGTATTGTTAGCCTATACAAAACTTTACCCATGCAAAATTAAAACATCTAACATCTCATTGAATGCATGATCTTTCAATGAAATACAATGCTGAGGGGAGCAGCGGGAGAGGCAGGAGAGGTCTGCTGCGCCATGTGGGTCCCCTCCTTGATCGGGGACCGAACTAGTGCTGCAGTGGCTGAAGCTAACCCACATGTGGTACAACAGACCTCTCCTGTCATACCTGCTACTCCCCTCAGCATTGTTTTTCAGTCCACCTGCCTATTCTGCTCCCCACTCTGTCTCTGGTAAATCCTCTCACCTCCAACGACTCTGACCTGTACCCCAGTTCTTGTATGCATAAATAAATAAACCTTTAAAAAAAAAAGATAAATTGATGCCATTTGCAACAATATAGGTGGGGCTGGAAGGGATCATGCTTAGTTAAATAGACAGAAAGAAAGAGAAAAATACCAGATGGTTTCACTTATAGGAAGAATGTAGAGGATCCAAGTAAGAGTTCAGGGGAAAAAAGTAAACTTAATAAAATCAAAATTAACAGGCAACTATAAACCAGAGACATTCTGTAGGGGAGTGGAGAGAGTGGGATCAAAACAGGGAAGGGAACAGCATAAGGGACTGTGTGATGGGGCACCAGTGAATTGGTGGTGGGAACTCCATGGGGATCATACACGAGAAGAGAATGCACACACTGTACAAAAATGAAGAATAATGTAAAAAAATATATTAAAAAATAAATTAGGGGCCTCCCTGGAGGCACAGCGGTTTAAGCAACACACTATGAAGCAAACCGCAACCACTGCAGCACAAGTTCGATCCCTGCCACCGGCCAGGGAGGGGACCCACATGGTGTAGCAGACCTCTCCTGCCTCGCCTGCTGCTGCCCTCGGCAGTGTGTTTCAGTCAGTCTGCCTGTTCTGCTCCCCACTCTGTCTCTGATGGCTCCTCTCACCTCCCACGACTCTGTCCTGTACCCCAGCTCTTGTATGCATAAATAAATAAATCTTTAAAAAATAATAAAAATATTAAAAAAATAAAAGTAGCACGCCCTAACAACTCCATGTGAAAAGGTGCTTTGGAATAGAGTTCTTGTCTGGTCACTGTATTCACTAGCTAGCAATTCACCAGATGGTGAACTCCCCAGGATTAGTGATTAGTGACCACATCACCTCCCACAATGAAGAAAATCTTCTTCTACTTCCCACTCCCTCCTCTACTTCTCTTCCCTCCCCCTCCATTTTCCTCCCCTTTCTCTGCTCATATGCAAACCTAAACCAACAAGATTATAAGTGTATCCCCTCCCCTCTCTCTTTCACACACACACATACACACACACTCCCAGAAAACCACCAAAGTAACCTCCTTTATGGATTTCTGGTATATTTCTTTGATGATAACATTACTGTCTCTATCTCATATTGCCTCTAAGTCAAAGGTAACAGCCTTCCTTATATTGGGCATAATAAGTAAGGCTTGATTTCTGGAATGGTCTGACCGATATATTTTCCCATTTAATTGATTCCTATATAGACTAAAACAAAATGAACCCAACCATATGTATTTCAAGACAATTCAGATATGAAATATAAGGAGCCTATAAAATTTGGGATAGCAAAGGAAGCAGAAATAACCAGACCAATGAAACCTGAAGCATGACAACAAATTCTTACCTCTATAGTAAGAAAGAGCTCTCACCCCTGCTTGTTAGCTGCTTTTTAACAGTGGGGAAAACTGTGAAAGTTAAACTCCTGAAGTTGCCATTGTATTATTCGAATTTCTCTTTTTTTTCAATTACATTTATCAGGGGAACATTGATTTACAACACTGTGCACGCCCATCACCAAGGTACCAAAAATCTCCCATCATAGTTCATTGAGCTCCCTCCCTCCTTCCATTCCACCCTCTACCCTCCCCTTCTAGAAGCCTGAGTTCTGCTGTCAGATTTCAAATGTTTTGCTTTGATCTCTTCTTTTGCTTTGTTAAATTCCACATGTGCGTGAACTAATTTAACTTACTAGAATTTCTAGTAAAAATGAGAAGGACACTGAGTGATGAGGAACACTCAGTTTTATGAGTGTGGCTGTGAGGTTAATGAGGAGTTTTTTTTTATATTATTTCTTTGCTTAATTTTTTATACAATATATCAATCTCCAGTTTTATGTTCCTTTTAATTGGAAAACCTGGAGCTAAAATAAAAATAACCAAGAAGGGCCAATTAAATTTGTCCTAAACTAAATTGAATAGGTGCCGTGTTTACCAAATAGAACTACCACAGCTTTCCATGCTTCCCTTTCTTCTGCAGAAACACAAGAGCCACAAAAGGGAGGGGAAAGGCCAAGTGTGATTTCCTTTAATAGCCAAACCACAATCACTTTAATAGAAGATATCGCCTTTTAATTTCAGCTGGACGTGCACATACAAAATTTCATTAAGTAGCAATTTAACCAACCCTAAGAATTTCTGTAGGTGATCATCTGCCCTGTGCCCTGAAGATAGTGGTTTTTAAATTTAATAGATCCTTAGAATCCCCTAGTAAGTAAGCATTTTTATGTTTGAAGGGCTCTGGACTCCCAACAGGCAGATTGACTGAAACACACTGCTGAGGGGAGCAGCGGGCCAGGCAGGCAGGGTCTGCCATGCCATGTGGATCCCCTCCCTGGCCAGCAGGAGGGATCGAACTCATGCCTCAGTGGCTGCGGTTTGCTTCATAGAGCTGTGCTTAACCCATTGTGCCGCCACCAGGGAGACCCCCAGACTCCCAATTCTTGAGTACAGGTTCTCAGGAGACTTTGGGTTTCTGGGTACACAAGGGTCCAAGATGATAATGTTCAAAGCAACTGGGAATCCTTTATTAAAACATCATATTTAGTTATATCAGATTCTTCTTTATCAAAATGAAACAAGAAGCTGAGTGCTGAGTGGAAAATGTGACCCTTGGGTAGATCACAGGCGAGGTACACGCTAACCGGAGAAAAGATGGTAAACTTTGCATTTACAAATCCCCACCTTTTAAAAAAGGGCTTGCTGTGCCGTTAAACAACTTGCTAGCACGGGCCCATTCAACATGTGTAGAAGAAACATGATCAGCACCAGCGTTCCTAGTGGTGATCACTGCAATGTTCAGCCAGTGGTATCTCCGGGTTATGTGGAGCTGCTGAGACGGAGCTGCCAGAAATGTGTTACTTGCTAATGATGCATGTTTTCCTCTTTCATCCTGAGATACTTCATGTCTTTACAAATATGCATAAAAAATTAAGATTTTGCTCCTAGGAAACTCTGCAGGTGTGTGAAAATGTAGCATAGCATTTTGATCTATAGCTGCTGATATAAAAAGTCCTTATTTTTCATAAATTTTTCCTCCTTAAAGCTAAGACTAATTGAGTTACTTTTCACATTAAAGAGTTTGCTTTTTCATTTATGGATCAAAAAAAAAAAAAAAGAGCGAATCTTCCAACTGTCATAAGAAGCCTTTCTCATAAAGTTTTTAACTTCTCTTTTAAACATGCACTTTATGGCTCCTAAAACCTGATTTATTAAAAAAAAAAAAAGGTTGATGCCATCCTACACAAAAACCCATAAAAGAACCAACAATACTGATATCAACTCTAGCTACAAAATGCCCTTAAGTATTTGAGGGAAGAATTGCTAATTAAGAATAATTTACTAACTATAAATTTTAATTGTCAAAATTATAGTCTGCTTACCAAATAAGCAAATAAGATCTCCATTAGAACTCAACCAACACTTGTATTGGAGAAATGCCGAAATGTTGGCTGTTAAGTTTTTCAGGGGGCTCTACTTAAATGCTCTTGGAGTTATAATGATAAGACAGAAAAATGGCCTAACTTGATCAGGGAACTGAGTAGAGAGGATGACAAGTCACATGGAAGATTCAGTGTGAGCAAGTTTCAGAGGTAGAGTTTCCTAGGGATTTAACTCAGTTGGGATTCTTAATTGCCAATAATAAACTAGAGTGAATTTTTTAATTTGAAGGGAATTTGACCCAATGTTGACTATCATTGCTGGGAAGGAAGACTACTCTTCGAGACACATCATAATTATACTCTCTATACTTTCTCTCTCTCTCTCTCTCTCTCTATATATATATATATATATATATATGTGTGTGTGTATGTATGTATGTATGTATGTATGTATATAAATGTATATATATATATGAAAGTCTATAACTCACTTGTGTACCAGTCACTTGTGTCTGGAGATAAAATAGACTCACTAGAGTGTATTTTATCTCCAGACAATGAATAAATTTTATTACCCTAATTTGTTTTCCTTTATGCTTGTAAAATCTTTCATAGATCTGGAAAGGATGAGGAACGGAGCAATAGAATTAGTTTGTCTTTTTTCCTTTTAACATATATATTACTTCAAGAAACTGCCTTAAAATTTTCCTGCAAAATTTTCCACTCTTTTCCAAAATATAAATAAATAAAGAACACAATTTTAGCTTTGCTAGGTAGTTGTGCAATAACTTTTGGCTGTCTGCTCATCCATATCAGGGTATTGTACTCAAATAAGTATAATAATAAAATAATAACTACAGTGTAAAAATATCAATATGCTATGACATCAAGAATTTCAATCTAGAAGAAAGTATGTAGAAAGGATAGTTGGTCTTGTGGGTGAGAGTGTGTGTGTGAGAATGTTCCAGTGTGGTTATAGACAATTTTTTTTTTCCATTCTATTCCTTCTATACAACTGCAGAACTTTGAAATGTAAGGGTATTTTTTCTAACTACCAAGTAATATATAATTTAATATTGAACATTAGGTCAAATGGGAAGTAGATAAGAGGAAAATTAATTTACAGTATGGGACTTGTGTATTATTATCTAGGGTACCCACAACAAAATGAGGTTTAGTATGCCCCATTATTTCAGATTTCTAAGCCAAATTTCAAAGGATTAGAAGCACGAAGATTCAAGATGAATATTTATATGTTCTGGTAACTCAAGCTAGACTAACTAGTCGATTCAAAAATTTAGTCATTAGAGAAAAATCTATGAATACTAATTGTTAGTTTAGCAGACCTTTTATAATATGATATTGAAAAGTATTCTAATACAGTTTAGTTGATCTATTTTCCACATAGAATTATTTCCATACATTTGTATGATGCAATTTAATAGATTATTGTCCTTTCAGAGGACACATATACATTTCTAATAATGATGCTTAAATATCTTTGTTTTTCCATGCCATTCAAAACTTAGCTCACAATTTAAATTTATGCAAAATATTTAAATTATACTTCCTACTGCTACAGAAACCTCTTGTGAGAGAAAAATATAAAATGTATCATTAATACGTAACTTAGTTTTAACCTTCCTAACAATTGATCTATTCCTTATCCTAGAGAACAATAAAACCCTCTATTGAAAGCAGGATGATGTTGAACTCCCCGGTAGCATAGGGGTTAAGTCTCAGTGCTATCACCTGTAGGGGCTGAGTGAGGAGATCCAGGCCAGGGACCTCACTCACAGGCACAGCAAACCTCTCCTGTCTTATCTGCTGCTCCCCTCAGAAGTGTATTTCAGTAGATCCTTCTGTTCTGTTCCCCACTCTGTTTCTGGTGAATCCTCTCACCTCCTTATACCCCTGGCCTACATTATACCCCAGTTCTTGTATGCATAAATAAATAAATCTAAAAATTAAAATAAAATAGGATAATGTAAGTTTCAGTTCTAGATGGTTACATGTAATAACTTAAATAATGCAGCATCCATTCACAGAAATAAATATCTGCCTTTTTTTATTATTATTATACAGTATATGACTGAAGTACAGAAAAGATCAGGATGACTTTAAATTATTTAACACTTGTAAATTAGTTTTTAGGCAATGCAAAATAATGTAAAATAAATGCTTAGACTAAGAGAAAATTTAAAATGCTTTTGATATATTCAGGTTCTAATATGTTCCAATATTCAGATTCAGAATCACTTATTAAATGTGTGAGCAATTATCAACAACCTATAAATTATGAATTTACATCAAACAGAGATTCCTTTTGATATGTTTCGTGGACAAAGGGCACACAGTTTCATTAATATAAACCTAATTTATAGCCTCCCATTTACATGCAATTCCATGTGGTGTCAGAAATGCATGAAAACTTGAACCACTGCAACATTATTACTATCTGATTCATAAATTACCACGGTAGGTAAATTCAGGGCAGGCATTTATGAATTTAGGTTTCATGAGAATTACTACTGTGGATAATATAAAGGGACTCCAGACTTCCCTTTAGTACTTTTAATTTAGATGCCGAGTGTACTGGAGGCAAATGTATCCACTGATATTTTCTTATTATCCTCAAGACATCTTTTTATTACTCCTATTCCTTAGCCTATATGGGTTTTAATAAAGTGAAGTGATAACAGTTACCCAGTGTACTACAATACAGCTCAGTTAGGGCTGCTCTTCATGGTATTTTACCAATAGCAATACGAGGTCATTTCATATCATTAGCTTTCTAATAAAACTATTTTTTAGTTGAGAAGTAGGTCAGAGGAAGGCTAATAAAAGAACAGAAGAAAGAAGAGATAAAAACATTAAAAAGTCTATGGGTATACTAGAAACTACTGAGCTGCATGAAGGTGAGCTATCAATATATTTCAATGAATCATTTAAAAAAATAAGGGGCAGGAGAGTATAGTATCCAGAGCATCTTGTAAAGTGACAGAAATTTAAGTAAATGATTGCAGTAAAGATCTCAGATTCAGTTTATATTGAGACCATACAAGTTGTTACCTATGTGGATTATAGTAAAAGTGATCAACTTTTAAAATATATTTTATAGCACTGCTCAAAATTTTCACTTCCCTAATATCTTAAATATTTTCATACAGCAAATCTGGAATAAAATGAGATTTGCTATTAGTACATTTGTTAGTGTTTATAAGAAAAATATGAAAGAACTATTTTTTTTCCTTTTTCCTCTTTTTCAGAGAACAACTCTGGTATAATACTATCTTTCAGTTCACTAGCATATTCTATCCTGAACATTTCCAAGTTACTTTCGAAGAGTTACCATTTTACTGATTAATCCATTATTTTTAGGCCAGTAGAAATGAAGTTATATGTTTAAATTAACAGAAATTATGTTTCAAAATGTGAATTAATGTACTAAATGTTTTAATCTAATGAATATGTGCTTCCAAAAATTTGTCATTTTACAGTGGACTCTGGTAAGGGAAATGGGTGCCCTGGAGGTGGGTGTGATATGGTAACATCTACCTGAATGGTAGGAGCATATAATTCCGAATTATACACAGTGTTTAAACCAATGCTATTTAGTAAAAAGTGCGGCGGGGTGGGGGGGATCATTTTAAGTTCTCTCTTTTGACATTCTTTTTTGCTTTTTTTTTTAAGATTTTTATTTTATTTTTATGCATACACAAGCTGGGGTACAAGCCAGAGTCACGGGAGGTGAGAAGATTCACCAGTCAGAGCAGGGAGCAGAACAGGCATATGAACTGAGATACACTGCTGAGAGGAGCAACGGGCCAGGCAGGAGATGTCTGCAGCACCATGTGGGTCCCCTCCCTGGCCTGGAATCGAACTCGCACTGCTGTGCAGCAGATGCTTCACAGTGTGGCGCTCAACCTACTGTGCCACCAGGGAGGCCCCTTTTTTGCTTTTCTATAAGAACCTTAACCCATAAATTTGCTGAATATAGCTGGAATTACGTACTTGTTAATAACCGTCTGAAACAAATCCTCATAGTTAAAATCACTAGCAATAAAAATCAACAAAATCTGACTATGATTAAAACTTTTTTTTGTTTTGTTTAAATACTAGTGACCATAGAAACTACAGTTACCAGTTTAGAGACCTGCCACACGGTTTTTGCACTGGTCCGCAAGTTTTCCATAACAGCTTGGAGCAGAGAAGACCCTTGAAAATCCTAGAGTAACCCCACAGAGCAATATAAAGGATTGTATAACTTTTAAATAATAGTTAGCCTTACTTTATTTAGTTTGTGTGATACTTTAGATGTTGGATTAAGTTGAAAATCCAGGCTTAAAAATTCATTTGAATTTTCTAGGTGTATGGGGAATGCTAAAATGTTTCATTACTTATAAACCCTATCTTGAGTTCAGTAAATCCTTTAACACTCATGTGTCATTTTCCTGAAATAAATTGATTTGATAGACTTTTTGTTTTATTCCTTAGGTGGGTTCAGTAGAAGTTATAACAAATACAAGCCAGTAATTAATTACTTCATGCTTCAATGAATTAAAAGGTATAATTTGCCACACTAGACACTGAAATACATGCTATGGAGAATCATGGAAACTGGGAATAAGAGTCTTTTTTATAGTATAATGACATTTGAGTTACCCCAGGTTTTAAAGCATATCAAGGAATCAGCCTGAATTATACAAAGAGATTATGAGTATGGTATGATAGGATATATGTTAATAGAGGCAAGAATTACAACCTGTGATTGGATCAGATGGTTCAAACCATCAATCTTTGTCTTTATTTTATGATTTCCTTTCCCTGGTGTCACATTAACCTCTATATTAGTACATAATTTCCAAAAGTAGTCATCTGCTTATAAGGTGGGTCGGAGGAACTAAGTAAACTTGTTTTAATGCATTTCATTAATAGTTAACTGAAATGAAACGGGATGAATATTCCTCAATGATCCAGTCAATTATCTTGAAATAGATAGATAGAGATTTTTCTAAGTAAATTTATTTAAAAGAATAATATTTTGAAAATAGTTTATAATAAACATTCCAATAGTAAGTGTACTTGAAAATGTAGTACAATTAATCTGGAGTAGAGAGAATGTATTTAATCATTGACATTATTATGTCAGTTTATATATAGCCAAAGTGAATATTCAGTAGCATTGGGATAAACTAAATATCATAAAATGTTAACCATTTTTATGCAACTTATTTCCATCCATGCAAATTAATTATTTTCCCTTCAACAATCAAAACTAGCTACTCAATTGATCATTTGAAAGGAAAAAGATAGCATGCTATTTTCTTTCAAGATAATTAAAAATAAATTATGAACATATTAAAATAGATTGATAGTAACACTAAGTAGGGAGGTGTGTTAAAAAATGACATTCGAGCTAGTCCTTGCTGAACATATAATAATTTGACTGATGGAAGTTATTTCTGGCTGAGGGAACAGAACAAAAGAAACACCATGGTCAAACATCAAAGACTATGACTTGGAATCAGAAAATGAAAATACTTTCAATTCTAATTTTAGCAATGGCAGACTGAGTAGTTCTTATCAATCACCTAATGAGAATAGCTATAGAGTATTCCTGTGAAAGAGTCAGAGTGTGGCAACTCGTGAGCATTTCCCACAGGGAAATAAAGAAAATAACTTCAAAGAGCCTGGAGAGCTAGTTCCAAAAGAGTGGTTAAGATGTTGGGAGTCTGAACAATTTTTGTGCCAGCTGTGCAGGACTGGCAAGACAAAAGTTGAAGTCCATAACTTTCCAAAAAGGAGAGGTCATAGCAAATACTACATTCTTCAGATTTAGAACACAAAAGACTAAACCATAAATATGGGGATGTGTGAAACTAAAATAAGTCAGTCTTCATATGAATTGAACTCAACTTTTAAATTTCTTAGTCCCTACTTGGAACAAAATGATTTGTAGTTACTTGTTTCTCTATAATAGTCATTCCTAGAAATTAAATAAAATTTGTCTCTACAGGAATTAACATCATGCACTGAGTCACACTGCTTCTACAAATGTATTAAACAAGATTAACTAGGGCCTCCCTGGTGGCACAGTGGGTCGAGAGTTGCACTGTAAAGCATCCTCTGCACATCAGTGCAAGTTCAAAGCCTGACCTAGGAGGGCACCCACATTGCCCAGCAAGACCTCTCCTGCCTCACCTGCTGCTCCCCCTCAGCAGTGTTTTTCAGTTTATCTGCCTGTTCTGCTCCCCACTCTGTCTCTGGTGAATCCTCTCACCTCCTGTGGCTCTGGCCTGTACCCAGTTATTATATGCATAAATACTAAATAAATCTTAAAAAAAAAAACACAAAACAAGATTAACTAGACAGGCTTGGTCTACAGGCTATATGATCAAGGCAAGAAAAATAAAAGGTGAGAAAAGAAGTCCCACAGGGTTCCAAGTGGTAATATCAAACTTGAGCTTTTAAATAAATATGCCAAAAATATTCACATAATTGGAATATAGCAATGAGAATTTAGGAAGTAATAGAGATTTAGTCTTTATTACTTTTATAGCAGCATTCACAACAATAATGAATAATGACACAGATTAAATCGATCAAAAGATATTCAGAAATAACTTACTGAATTCCTATCTGGATCTTACGAGCTGAAGTATTGATCAAATATGTTTGCATTGTTTGCAAAGTTCAACTGCTAATGGAAGCAACATATTAACTATTAATCTTGAAATTTTAATACTCATAAAAAATCTTGGATTTAAAATGAGTGAAATAAATTTGAAGAGTAGTCATATGATCTAAATGAAAATTATAGAGACATCAGGGGGGAATAATTATCCTTCTATCCCTATAGACCAGAAGAAATTAGTTGTCCTTGGCCTCTTGTTTAAGCATGACTTTCTATTCAAAGAGTATCCCTGAAAGGATTGCCTTTCTTATATTCTGTCTAGAAAGGTATGGAGAAGAAAATGATTTTTCATCACTCATCTTTGATCTTTGACTAAACATGTATTAAAATGAGAGCACTATACACACATAATTTACACACAACTAGATGAGATCAAGGCAGAAATTATAAGTACCAGTGGAGGACTACTAAAATTAGTATGGCTCTTTTTAATGTATTTTAAATAATAATACTTTGATTTAAAGCAGTTTATAATCTATAACAATATCAATCATCGTGGAATGTGAAGGCAACAGAATTAAACCAAGATTGCTACAAGTATAAATGGACTATCTAGTTGTCTTAGCTTAAAGTAATTTCATTTCCAGCCAAATATTCAGCTAAAAATTGGAGGCATAGGTTGCCATTTCAATAACTATATCTACAAATGCACTGAGATGGAGAAATAGCCCAAAACATCCACTGTTACATCTTAAAATTTTTAAATTCAATGAGTATTTTGCATAGAGAAGAACCAGTGAAAATGAGAACACAAATAAAAGCAGAAACTACCATTTGTTCATCTCCTGTTATCTCTCAGGTATTTTGCTAACTAAACTACATATATGATTGCTTTTAAACCTTGCAAAACCCCACTTGGATTCTAATTCAAAGTAGCATACAGAGCTCCATTTGGAGGTTACTAGCTAGTTTGCCTCTGTAGTTACATCAGAAAAGAAGAATGCCGTAGGCCGCTAAGTGAAACTATTAAAAACAGGCGTAGATCACTGAGTTACCATTGGTCACTTACATGCTATGTAGAATTAATATCATGTGTCAACATGGGAGATGAAATACATGGGAATCCAAAACATTGACAGTAAACCTAGAAACGTAACAAGTCTTTAATCAGGTCTTTGTCAACAGTATTCTAGAGTCTAAAATGTGCATATTTGGGTATGAATATATGTTTCCATTTTCAGGATGATTAATCTAAAACATGTAATGCCACTAGTTATAGAAAGATTTTTCCATCACAGACAAATTATCCTTAACTATTAAATTTCTATAGAGGAGAGAACATTTCAAATTTATATATTTTCTAATCAAAATGGTTTCTGTTTTGGAAGATATCACTGCTATACCATTAGTCATTTAGTGTTCTGTCCCCTTTTCCTTGACAGTAGCACTTCATGGAATTGTAACAGGGTGGTCCCCAGGAAAGGGGGAAGTTCCAGAATCCCGGTTCTGTCCTAAGTGGGTGGAACTGAGCAGGGATAAAAGATGTTGGAGAGAGGAGATAGGAGGACAGAAGGAAGGGAGGAAGAAGAAAGCAGGATGGGGAGCAGCAAGGAGACCTGGAGGAGGCACATGGAGCAGACGGACATGTGAAGAAACTGCACTTGCTTTTTGGTCTTGGACTGGTTGGAACAGATGTGGCTGAGAGACCCATGGGGAGGTTAACAATGGCAGCTTTCATCTTGATTTTGATTTTGCTCTTCTCCCAGATTTGTCTGACTCTTTCTGACCCTTTTCTATGGGTCTCTCTGAAAGGTCCTTTAGACGTGTGACAGGCTTTTGGGCCTTGCTTTGGGCCAATCCTATTTGGCTGGACTTTTGCTCTCGGGGAGATGGGTAACTTTGGATGCTTAACTTAGTAACTGTTCTTTGTCCTTTCTGTATTGGACCCTAATTGTATTAAATTTCCTTTCCATTAAAGGTCTTATACATTTATCTTAATGCGGCAGATGGCAGAACCCATTCAGAGAGGGCAGGTTTGGGGATTCTGGGGTGTCCCTCTCCCTGTCCTGTAACAGAATCATGATCTACTTGGCAACAGGAAAAAAAAAATATCAGAGAAACATCTTATTCTTCATCATTTGGAAAAGTTTTATTTTTAAAAAGTCTTTCTAAAAAAATCATTCTTGTATTTAGGCTTTTCCAATTTCAATGTAATTTCTAATCAATATTTTTTCACTTAATATTTCAAAATTTGTCAGTCTGATGTTAAATTAATATTTGCTTATTTTTAGGTAAAAAGTATTCATACTTAAATTTCACAGTTTTCTTCAATCTCTATATGTTTTTTTAAAAACTTGTTTTTAAGAAGAAAATATGATCATTAATTTAATAATGATTCTTTAAATCTATAGGAGATTGTATAGCTTACTATTCTAAAACTAATAAACTAAGTTTTGGGATTATGACTAAAAAATGTATATGTATATGCACGTGTGTTCAAATCACTAAATTGCAAGGTATATTTGCCTGAATACTTTTTCTTCTCAAAAATGAATATATAGCAATGATAGTTGTGTAAGTCATTAAAAAGGTCAGTTTAGAAAAGTTTCAATAAAAACAGTATCATAATGGGCACTTCACTGAATTTGCATTAAAATCTATATGTGTTTACAATTAAAATAATTATTAAAAAGTTATATTCAGAGGTATAAAAGTTAAAAAGCTATTATTTACAAATTCATTTAAAGAGATGATTATAAGTAAAAATTCAATGAATAATTAATAGGTTACTATTAATTTATCCATGTGATGTTCTTAATAGTTTTTAATATAAAGGCACTGTTCTGTCATAGAATATACTTAAGATGTCTATTTTAGAATATACAAACATTTTCTATTAACAACCATCACATCACTATTTGAGACAGACTAAATAACACAGCTTAAATACTACTTCTAGGTATGGTTTGTAAAATGAAGCCAACTGAGTTGAATGGACATTTTAAGGTTATTAATGTGTATGATAAAATCTGTTAAAACTGAAAAGTAACACAAAATTCTCAGCTTCCAGGGTCTTACGATTTAGTGAAGAAAGCAGAAATACATATACACACTAATTAATACCTAAGCAAGACCTTTGTGGTTACACCAAAATGAGAAAGAGAATTTCCTTTTTATAATCCAAAAAGGCTACATCTAATATATAACATTTCAAATAATAGATAGAGGGATAAAGAGATAATAGACATTTCAAGTCAGAAACTAAGGTATAGAGACAAGGTCATGCTAGAATAAAAAATAATTAACAGCTTTGCTTTTGGCTTACATCAAAATACATGAGGACAAAGAGTTGATGCATTAAAAATGAACTGTAAGTTGCTGCTAGTTTTATACAGCATGCATTCATTAGTATTTGCTGCCATTCCTTCTTGTTGAGTTTTTCTTTTCTGTTTTTAAGTGTGTGAAGACCATGATCATAACTATGCTTTTAAGGATAATTTGAACATAAAAATTTCTTAGAGGCAGAACTTGTGGATGGCAATTAGATAAAAAAATCGCTTACAACCTTAGGTAGAAACATATCAGCTCAGAAAATAAAAATATCTTTCTTTTTTTTTTTTTTTTGTAATCCCACAATGGGCAGAAATAAGAAGGTCTAGCAAAATACAAATAATCATTTACACTGCTGAATCCACAAAAATGCTGAGAACAGCACACAGTGAAGTACTTCCTTATTTTAGAGATGATGAGTCATAAATTACATTCACACATTGTCAGAGCAGTAGAGATCAAATGGCCTCATTATAGCAAAGCATCATGTGATTTCCAACAAGAGAGGATAAAAGAAATTCAATGAACTAATTATAGGCAAAGGAAAAAAGACTTAAGAACAGGACCTATTTCTAGGGGTAAACAGGGCTAAACTGGGTATGAAAATAAAACCTCTAATGAGTGACTGAGACAATCTAAGAAGGATTAAGGCTTTATGTTAATGACATCCTGTTCCTGCTTTTAACCTTGTGAAAAGATTGACTTTATTTTTGCCTATTTACTTTATGTTTAATTTGATCCCCATATTTGTCTCCATACAATTAAGTATTTGTTGTTATTTTATTTGGAAAATCAAACTGAATGGAAGTCTAAAAGTAATTACCTCTGAGGATTGACAGGTTAAGATCTTCTTAATCACTAGAAAGTTTACAGCCAGTGATTTCCTTTATGTTCTTAAGTAAAACAGGAGTTTTGTCCTCTTAGATGCTAAGAGAGTTAGCAGTAAAGCCACTGAAAGCTTGTACAAGTGCTAATTAAACTAATTATAACCTGGTTCACCTGTCTTGGTACACAAGTGCTTCAAAGAATTGATTGTGAGACATGCTGAATCTTCACACAATCACCTATATATCTTATCAGTCTATTTTATGTCACCATTTGTCATCTAGAGTAATGGTTCTCGATGCCAGAGTCATATTACAACAATGATGGGGCTTTTAAAAAATAAAAATGTCAGACTAATCCCAAATTCATTATATTCAACATTCTGGGGATGAGAATTGGGCACTGATAAGTTTTTAATGCATCCCCAGATGATAATCATGTGCATCCAGGGTTTAATAACAGCTGAGAGGGGCAGTACACTTGGCATTTAAGATAATGGATCGACTTTGGGATTAGAATCACTGAACCAGATCCAAGTGTCGGTACTTAGGACTTTATCATTTTGAGCAGTTTACTTAAACTTTCTGTGGTTCACAATATTCTTTTCTTGTTGTTTTGTCTTATTTTTAAATGGGACGAGGGTATTTCTGAAGATAAAACATGCTAGGCAAATAAAACAGAAAGGAGAAAGGTAAATACTGGATTGGTTATCATGTATATGTGGAAAGCAGAGCAACCAAACAAATGGTCAGATAAAGTCAAACTAAGAACCCTAGAAAGCTGACTACAGAACTGAGGTTATCAGAGTCGGTAGGGAGGAGTAGTAGTGGGGGAGAGGGAGCATTATGAACTATGGTGAGGGAATAGGGGTATGTTGGCCATGGAGTGGTATGGTAGCAATACCTCAGGGATGAGATCCTATACAGAAACAACACCGTAAACCAATGTTACACCAATAAATAAATAAAAAATAATATAAAAACAGATTTTTTAAAAGTTCCTAGTAAACACTAAGTTCTCAGGAAATTGAACAATATAGTCTCTTATAGAGTTGGCATGAGTGAAAAAATGCAGACAATTGAGAAGGATTTCTTAATAATCATCTTAATAATCATTTCTTAATAATCATTACTGTTCTTACAAAAATGTTATTTTAAGAAACTAAAACTCTTTGAATAATGAAAGAACATGTAATATTCCATAAGACAAAAACAGTATATATCTATATATTTTTATATACTACCATTGTTTTGTGAGAAAAAAGATAACTTTCCTTGTATCTCTGTAGACTTAGTAAGGGGGAAAAAAGTAAACAGGGGAGCATTCAAATACTTAACAGTATAAAACGATGTTCATTCTACAGTGCAAATTTAACTAGAAAAAGTTGTAAAGTCAAGACCAAATCTAAGTGCCACTTTATGACCCTGTGATCTTGGGTATGTCACTTCATTTTTATAATCTTTACTCATTTGCAGAATGGAGGATGACAACTGCTATTCTGGTCTACCTCCTACGATTGTTCTAAGAAATTAATACGAGGGAGACTATCATAGCATTTTGAGAAACCTCCAAAAGCACTGAGCAATTTGAATATATTCTAGGAAACTCCAGTTTCTATAGAATGTGAATCTGTGACACTTATGCTATTCTAAGGTGGTTGACAGTTACAGTGTGACATTTACTTTTTTAATGAATGCTGTGTGCTAAGTAGTTGGTTTAGTCATTTTTCTTCATGCTTTCCTCTACATGGTGTAATTTTGCCTCCATTTTTCATATGAGAAAAATGAAGCTCAGTGAAGTTAAGAAGATTTCTCCAAGTTACACAGCCAACAAGTGAAAATCTGAGATTAAAACTCTCCACCCAGATAAATAGACTGAAGTTTTATTTGTTTGTTTGTTTACCATTTGTCATATAGTTTTAAGACCTGTTTTCTGTTATTTTCCCTTTTCTCCCCTCTCCTTTATTTTTCTTTTCTCTGATCTGTACTATAAAGAGTCAATTTTCTTTGACTCAAAGAGAAAGGAAATTAGTTTGGGGCTTTTACTACAGAGTTTGGTTTATCTCAGCCCAGTATATTTTTATTTGACTAATATAGTGACTGTATTCTCTGGTCAGGCTTCAATTTTCATGCCATGTATAGTCTTTGCCTCTACCATCAATGGTCTTCATATGACATGTGAAAAATATTCCTTTGAACGGATTTTAAATTATTTATCTCAATTTTACTAATGCTCTAAACTTGGTGAATAAATACAGATACAATTTTTCCTTGTTCTTTACAACTCCTTTTTGGTGGGGGAAGGATGCCTATTCAAGTCTATGAAAACAGTCTTCATCTATTGAGACCTAAGAACCTAAATCTTTTAGGCAATCTTTAAATGACAGCTCTTCCTCTTGACAACACACTGATTATTTATCTTACTTTCTATCTTTCTATGTACTTTCTTCCATTTAATCTATCTGTTCCTCCTTCTCCCCTACAACACCGCCCTTGCAACACTCACAAGAACACAAACATGTACACGCACACACACATTGAAATCCAATGATAACGCAAGAGAACTTATTCTTGGTGTGTGGATTCCCCAGCATCTTTGTTCTCGAGATGTTCCCTTATGTTTGTGTGAATATTTTTGTGTGTTTCACATATGCTTATTACTAAAATCATAGTGATTTCATTTTAAAATAATGTTTTAGCAAATGAAAGGATGGAACAGTTATTTCTACCCATACCTATACCTTTTGTATAGGGCCCTTTTTAATTTTCATTTCCTTTCATCTGTTATACCAATTATTCTTCAAGTTCGCCATTAACATTCCCTGACACAGAATAAAAGCAAGGAACCCTGGTAACTTTCAGTGAGACATATTATTTACAAATAAAATGGTAGCACTATAAAGTTCATTGACAATGGGATGTTACTGCTTCTATGTCCTTTCAGTAAGTAAGTTACAATTCTTAAAATTATACATGCATATGAATATTTTCAATTCAGTTTAATATCTCATGGATTAAAATTGCATAGTATCCATTTTTTAAAATCCTATAGCCACTAAATTATTACTTTCAATTTCTAACATTGAATCACTTATAAAATTATAGGAAATACAAGAGAAGGAAAGATTTAAAGTAAAAAGACTACACTACTCTTAGTTACTGCAAGAAATTTCTGTCTCCACCAACACAAGCTACTGTTGGGAAGTTCCGTGTGAGCCAGAAGCTAGTCCTCCCCATTTTCCAGTGTCATTGCTGCTTTACCAGTAGTGACCACAGCCTACGCTGTTTTGTCATAGAGTATTAAGTTGTACGCAGTCTAATGCATCCATTCTTCTCTGCATTGCTTCCCTATTTTGAGTCAAAAATTCATGGGTTTAATTTTCCCTTCAGTATACGTATGTAAATTCATTCAGTTTTATATTTATGTATCTAATCCATTGGGTATTTTACTTAGTTTAAGTTAAAGGATGGATTATATGTTTAGGTAATGATTATACACTTGTTCCAAAATTAATTAACTTAAAAAGCCATTGTTCCCCAGTGACTGGAGACATGGTATTTATGATAAACTAAATCCCTACATGTTTTTGTTTAGATCAAATTCTTCCTGCTCTCCATTTCTGCAGGCCTCATGAGTGAGTCACTGTTCGCTTGTATTCTGGACTATATTCTCAAGGTTGTTTGTATAGTACTCGGCTTTGGAAGACAGAAATATTGTCTCCATATGGAGCAAGGGACTAATGGTAAACGTCCACTGCTTATAATGACAGATTTGCATTCTGTAACTCATGGTTCATACCTTTTGAGTCAACCACTTTAGTGAACAAGCATCATTTCTCTAATTTTACTTTGCCCCGAAGGAATTGGAACTTGAGGAGCAGACACAATAGTGGTATTATGTTGACTATTGTGAAAAATAAACTCACTTTTATGATCATTGTTCCAGGAGTCTCTCCTCTCTGACCAGCATCTAGGAAAATATAGCAGGTTTACATGTTAGCTTGAAAATAAGGTGAAAACTCAGACATTTTTGTCATTATTTAGATCCCTTATAAATTTTATTTTTGTTTTTTGCTACTTTTGTATAAACTGGTAGATATGACACAGTTTGAATTATAGTGATTTCAGGGTAGGTTTAAATATGGGGTTATATCAGAATTTTTTCATATTCTCTTTGTAGGATTTTTCTGGTTATTACCTTTTTTTTCTCATACATTTAAAAACAAAGTATCTACCATTCTGGGATAAGAAGAGTGAAGGAGATTGTGTGTGCAATTTTTATTTTTTTTTGTATTGAATAAGGTAATAGCATTAAATAAGATAATAGCTTTATAATGTTGAGTTAATCAAGAACCTGATACCACCATTTCCATTTTTTTCCAATATTCTGATGCAACTTTCCACAGTTTAAGAATTTCTTATAAGCTTTTCCCATTTCTTGTAAAAGGTATTTCCTAATGTTTTCTCTATTTTTATTTATAAATTGTACATATCTTATATGAAAACATCCTACTTATTATTATCTATATATATATTAAAGCAATAACTAGTAAATTTTATAAATAAACCACAATATTGATATTTATTATCTATAGTAATTTTAACTACTTTTTTTGGGTTTTTAAGAATAAAAGAAGACATTTTAGATAGTTGTTATCAGTGATTTATTTTTAATTTCATTCTCTTCTATAACTATCTTTGTAAAACAATAAATAGTACTGAATACAGTAAGCATTCTTGGTTTTTCCTTCCTCCAGTGAGACTATTCCATTTTCCCCTTAACGCACCTATTTTTGAAGCCAAGATACATAATGCACAAATACCCCCATATATGTTATATATAATAAGACAGTGCCTATTTAGTAATTGATTTTTTTTAGTATGAATGCAAATTGAAGTTCTGAAATGATTTTTAGAAATTACAAGGATAAGAGTGTGTGTGTGTTTTAAGATTTTATTTATTTGTGTAGAGGAGCTGTGGTACAGGCAAGAGGTGCGGGGGGTGAGAGGATTCACCAGAGACAGAGTAGAGAACAGAACAGGCACATTGACTGATACACACCGCTGAGGGGAGCATCGAGTGAGACAGGAAAGGTCTGCTGTGCCAAGTGGGTCACCTCCCTGACTGGAGCTCAAACTCAGATAATAGTGGTGATAGTTCTGAGACTTAACCCCTAGACTACCAAGGAGACCTGAAAAACTGTTTTTGATTCTATCAATATAGTAGATTTTTAAACATACAGAAACATATAACAAATTGGCATTGCCTGACCTTTTAAGGTATTGTGGAAATCATCCTTAAAACTATGTAGAACTGATATATTTATGGGAGACTTTTTTTTAATTTAAATTTTTTATATATTTTACATCATTCTTCCTTTTTGTACAATGCATGCTTTCTCCTCTTGAGCTGTAGTTCCCACAAAATCCCCACCACCAGTTTCTCCCGTGCACCATCACTATAGTCTCTTATGGGAAACTTTCTTTTGACTACTTTGTCTATGTGTTTTAGAAAGTTCTCATGGACGGAATATTTTCTGAGTTCTTACATGATTAATTTTTAGTACCTTTGATATACAGAAGTCTATGTGGATACATATTCAATGCCTGGTCTTTATTGTCTTTCCCTGACTGTTTGTGAAATATGGTTAATCTATTTTATTTCACCGAACCTTCCTGAAAGCATGCTAGCAACGTGATTTTGTTTTTAAGATGGTTCCTTTGAAAAGTTGTCTTTCTGTTTATCGGTTTGCCTGGAAGCTCAAAGGAATTTTAAAATTATCCTCGAAGTGTTAAAATGTAGTAATTTTCCAGGAGCATGTTTTCAGTCTGACTCTTTTGGGTGCATTATATCACTGGGTTGTATTCTTACAGGATTTCCTTTATTTCAGGAGATTCGTGTACTCTGAGGGCTGCTATCACCACCACAGCTTCATGCTCTGCAAAGGTGTGTTGACAAGGCTTGCTTATTCAGCAAGCAATATACCAGTGGAGTGTACTAGTTGGCTCTCTATTTTATCTGCAGACATGAGTGGACTGTTGGCATATCTAATGTTGCATTGTTCCTGGCACAGTGGAGTCATAGATTCTCATCAAGTCAAAGGATGGAATCTACTGCAAAGGCCCAGAGTAGACTAGTATGTATGATAGTCCCTGACACGAAGGAGATGTGAAAATATCTATCTGAATTAGGATAGACTGAGGGTACAAAGCAGCTGGAATTCTAAGAAAATGTCCCATTACATGTTACTTGCTATACTAGAAGGCACCATGGTTTAAAACTGAAAACAAATTCTGCTTTTCTTCAGTCTTAATTGCAGTTTTAGGTTTCTGAACATGAAACAGAGCATGAGGAAATTTCCTGAGACAAGATAATCTCTCATAGAAAAAGTGACTTAATGGAAGTTGGATTGGAGACCTAAGATAATTGCAGACATTGACCATTTTCATACATTTTATAAGGCACATTTGCTTATGTTTTTGCCATGTTATATACAAGTATTCAGAGTGGCCAGTGGAGTCCCTCTAGTCTTTTGAATTTTTAATAAAATTTGGGATGGTGTATGCTATATATCAGTTGTTTTGATTGCACGTCTATATATCTTTTCTCTCCTTTTTATTCCAAATATTGAGCCAATAAATTAACTTAGACTAATTTAAATAAATAATTCAGATTAAGAATCCTGTACACATTTTTTTTCTCACAATGCATTCGTAATTTTACATACTAGCTTACATTTACATTTTGCCAACACAGAAAGTCTATCAAACGTAGTTTATAGTTTTTCTCTATTCTTTCACTATTGGGGTGACTTCCTGGGTAATGTTCTTTATTTATGTGGTCACTGTGAAAATTTTTTCAAAATATTAATTGATATGGAGGTTCAGAGGAAGAAGATAGTAAGTCATCCCAGTTCTATTCACTGCCATTGTTCTATCACAGGTTATACCGCTACTTAAATACTCATGATTAACCATATTTAAAAACAAAGTAATAGAGAAGAAAAATAATGACACCATGATGCAGCAGCAGAAACTGATACTTTGCTTGAATGAAAGACTCTTGGATCAGTAATGCTGAAATTGAGAACAAGGATAAGCTCTCATGGTAGGCAAATTCATGTTTCCCAAGATTTCCACATGTTAATCCTTAGAATCCACAAATAGGTAAATAGGTTATGCTATCAGAAAAGTGGAAAGGAGAGAGATGGAGTAAAACTTCCAAGTCAACTGGCCATAACTATACAAAATATAAGGTGATTACCCTGTATTACAGTCAAGAATAATGTGATGAAAAAGTGGAAGAATGAGATAGAAAGGGAGTAAGAATTAAAGAGAGAGGTGTTTATGAAGGAAAAACACAGAGAAATGCAACACTGCTGACTCTGAAGTTGGGAAAAGGAATAATGAGTCAAAACATGTGGGCAGCCTCTAAAAGATGCAAAAGAGAAAGAATGTACTTCCACATTCTGCATTTAGCTCATAAATACCAGTGTTAAACTATTAAGCTACAGGATTGTAAAATTACTTTGTATTGATTAAAAATCATTCAACTTACTTTTATTTGTTACAGCAGCAAAAGAGAACTTATACAGTTATGGATAACAATTAATTTTGAATAAAACCATGAACTTAAGTAAACAATTATTTTAAAATTTTAATTTTATGGAAAATCATAAATTAAAAGTTTATTGCTAACATCTAGCTTTTGATTACAATTGTTGATCAACTCATATATTAAAAAAGCAACTTTTGCTTTTCGCCAAACTTGCAAAATAAACAAGAATTATAACATCCAGCTACAGATGTGAGTAAATGTAAAATGCACTTAAAATCCCAAAGTTAAATTCCAATTAGGTCAGTCACTAACAATTAAATAATAAATAATTCTTATGTAAGGAATTTAAATTTTGCACTTATACTGTATTTTTGAATGTTGCTAAAAGAACTGAAGTGAAAATAACTTGTAAGTGTTTCTTCTCACTTGTTAGAACAAGACCAAAGGGGGAAAAGGTACATTTTTCATTACCTAATATTGTTGCAGAATCAAGATCTTTAATTAATGTTATGATAATGTTGAATGCACTGATTGATTCATACAACTAAGTGAAATTTCAATAACTTAAGCATTTTACTTTTCATAAAGCACTACTTCAATAATATGTATCAAATGGATAAAGGATAGCAATTATATATTGAACACTCACTATTTGATATATATATATATTTGAACTTTAACATTTAAAATTTAAAATCAGCAGAGTAGAATCATGGATTTTTTACTATGTATTTTGCAATCATAGAACATAGTGATTAAAATTACAACATTGGGGTCTCTTCCTTGTTTTAAATCACTTGTGAGTGATTGACATCGGTTGTAAAAACCTCTCCAAGACTTCGCTTCTTATATGACTTGAGAATAGTGAGGATCACATGATATTATGTTTGTTAAACATTTAGAAAGGAGAGAAGCAGATAGTGGACACACATAATTAACAAATATTGCATCCTTATATTTCAATAATTCATCATTCTGGGCTGGTATGTGTTATGTGGTATGTATCTATGTACATATTTACTGTACAACTTGTATTAATCATACAAATGGGAAATGACTGATGTGCTTAGTGATAACTTGTGTGAGGTTGCCTTGATGGTATCTCCATAATGGTGTTGTGAAACACTTGCAGTATTTTATAGGTGGATAAATCTCCATTGCCTTGACTTTCTGCTTCTTGGAACTTTAGGAAAATCAAAGCAGCATGTCGATGTAGTAAACTCTTTCACTTCTTTTCTATATTTTAATTATTTTGTGTTCATAATTCAGTTAAGTTTCCTATGCTATCTATTGCTACAATATGAGGTCTCTAATTTAATTTATCCCATCTTTCAGTTGGTTCATCTCACAAGTACAAATGCTTCAAGTATGAACTAGATGCCTTTATTTTCAGTGTTAGACCATCTCTCTTCACAGATGACCTAAATTTAGTATATATGTAATGGTAGTTCATATCATTTTTTACTTTTTAGTTGAAGTAGTTTATTTTGCTTCCATTTTAGCAGTTTTCCCACACTGTAACTTCAGTTCATGGAAACCTACTGTATTCAAAATATAAATGATTACAATGTTCTAGTAGTTAAAATGGAATAAGTAAAAGTTAGACCAAGTGGATACTACATCTATAGAAAAGATCCTATCTCCAAATTGTCTATAAGTGCATAAAAACTTGAGAAAAATCACTGAAATCATCAAAATAGTTAAAATGGAATAAGTAAAAGTTAGACCAAGGGGATACTACATCTATAGAAAAGACCCTATCTCCAATTGTCTATAAGTGCATAAAAACTTGAGAAAAATCACTGAAATCATCAAAACAAACTTTTCAGACACTTGTTATTTACCCCCTCCCAAAATAAAACAAAGAATAGTTCATTCCAATTCTTCTATCACCTAGCAAATTAAGTGATGAAATTGAGCATTAAGAAATGTGCTAAAGTGTGTATGTCTGGCAGGGAGTGTTATTCAGCAGATACAGTAATCAAGAAACAAAATAGTGACAATAACATCATATCTAATTTACTCTATCTTAGGTATGAGAAAGGAATTTTTTGAGATTCCCTATCATAGTTGGACATACCTGTTACACATACCTGGTAGCAGGTATAATATTAGTGAATTTACTTTGACCGTAACTTGTCTATCTCAGAACCTCATCGTTACTTCCATCAGATGCTCTGTTGAGTTTGGGAAGTCATCCTAATAGCAAAGTGTCATGAAATTTAAAGCCTTCTAGACAACAATGTTCAATTTTCGAATAGTGTCTCTACCCTCATCTCCAGTCACTAGGACATTTTATTTATTTTTATTTTTTATTTGTTTATGCATACAAAAGCTGGGGTATAGACCAGAGATGGGGGTGGTGGTTAGAGGACTCATCAGAGATAGTGGGGAGCAGAGCAGGCAGATGTACTGAAACACACTGCTGAGGGGAGCAGTGCGTGAGAAAGGAGCCCTCTGCTGTGCCATGTGGTTAAGTTCCCTGACCAGGGATAGAATTCAGGACCCAGTGGCTGCTGAGAGCTTTATTTTAACCCCTACATCACCAGTGAGACCCCGATTAGGATATTTTATAGGATAATAACTACAATTATCATAAGGGATTGCCCCAAAAATATGTTTTAATTTGCACTTGGTGCACATAGATATCAATAACTTTCCAGAGATTGCTAAGCCTCAGAACCTCATAGAAATGCAAACCTTCTTTCAAAACCACATGGTTTTGAACATTCTATTGTACATTCCCACATACTTGATAACCTATTAGTACATTTTCTAATGGTCAAATACAAATATAATGTTCTTAGAACATGCCAATAAAAATTGACAATGTTCATCTCTTTGCTGAAATTATAACTAGCAGTCAGGAAAACAAATCCATTTTCAGTTCACCATTGACTCAATTTCTTATCTTTGGTGAATACATATATCTTGAACCTATTCCATGTCAAACACATAATCTACTTTTTTAATGTTATTTGTACAATCATGAGCAAATGTTTTATTTTCCAGTACTAAGGAGACTGGTCTTATAGTGGCATTGCCAAGAAGACTTAGGAAGGCAAAACTATGACTTTAAATATATGGTACAAATTGATGAAATGATATTTAATTATAGAGATAACAGAAATCAGAGTTGCTTAAGATGCAATAGAACTTTATCTACTCTTTGCAAAGACCTTCCCACAACTACCAAATAATTTACTTATTATTTTGCCATGCATTAATCTCAATTATCTTGAGACTAACAGGCAAGTTATTAAACTCTGCTTTCTTTTCCAATGCTGAGCTTCAAATTATTCTCTTCACTGAGAATAATCATACACACACACACCCCACCTCATAAAGAGACTGTTGTGTATCCCAGTTACCCTATAATAAAGTAAATAATCTCTCGACTTTATCAATTGCTCCCTAACTCAATCTTCAACACACTAACTCTCCCAATACTTGAGATGACATTTTGGTTATGGAGATCTGTAATTTTTAATGACAATTTGTGTGTGTGTTTTCAAAAAAAAAACCAAAACAGAACAAAACTGGGTTTCCTTCCACTTAGTGGTAAATAAAGATTTTGATTGTAAGAGCCTAAAGCTTGTAGGGCTTGTTCGAAGAGGGGAAGATACAGGGTTAGACAGTTTGTTTGGTCTTGCATAGGATGCAGCATCCCTGTCCTGCTGTGAGCCACTCGTCACTATTGTAATATCTTATTTTCATGCCCTAACATTACTGAGAAAGTAAGACAATTGCACTCCTGGCTTTCGTCTTCAAGAAAAATGGGCATGCACGAGGTGCAAACTCTTTAGTCTATGTGTAAGTGTGGGAGCAAGTGCATGTGGAGGAAACCTAGGGAGCAGTGGAACATATCAAACTTCACAACTATCACAGAAAAATGCAGACTGTTGTTTCAGTAAAATGTCAAGCTGAAGCCAAGACATTTTAATTTTTGTAAGTACAAAACACTACATTTTCAGAAACACACGAAGTTATGGATTTCTTTTATATGGTAGTTCATTAGCTAAACTCTGTTATATTCAACTTGTATACTAATACATTTTATGGAGAATTAAGATTTGGGGTAAAACAGACAGAAATACATTACAGAAACCTAACATTTGTTTCAAACCAAATATCGGATGGGTGAAAAATAACTGGTGTGATTTGCTTTAAACACCCTGGGTCTGGGGATGGACTGTTTATATAGATTAATATGAACATGATGAATTAGGAAGAAAAGCTAAAACTCGTACTCTGTAACTATAAGTACTTTAATAAAAAAATCTTGGGACATTTCATTTCCCATTTAAAAGAAAACTTTATACATTTATTTTCAGCTCCTCTTTGGGCGTTGGTAGGGGCATAACCTCCTCAAATTAAACACTACTAAATTTGGTTTGATATTACTATTTAAAATGATTGCATATTTGAAGTATCATGAAGATGTGAATTAATTATCCCTCCCTTAATATAGAGCAAATTGCATTGAAAATAGTTTGGTTAAATTGTTTTAAGTCCTTATTTTATCATTTTCACTGTGTCTCATCATGTTCTAACCTTGTATATTATCCTGAAATTGAATGGGCGGGGGAGCTAACTGTAAGTCTTCACCAAAAAACTTTTTAAATAGACAAATTAAGGTTCTATTAAAGACACATATATTCTGTTGCCAAGGAATTTATATCAATAACCAAGGGAGCAAGAGTCATTAGTGTGTTATTAGAACAATTTGACTAAAACTAACAGAAATTTAGATTTCCACAGCAAATTGTTCCCTGATGTAACTTGATTAGGGGTAAGTACAATAGGGAAATTTTTATTTTTTTGCACATCTAAGATAGACTGGAACTGCTAGAGCATCATAAAATTTTGTAAATTTATTGAAAAACTACGGAAAGGACATTCCAAATACCACCTACTTCTAGATGACACATGACTATTTAACCATTCTTTACAGTACTTAAAGGGAAGTGGAAGGCGGCACTTTAAATAGTGCAAACTTTGGAAACTAGGCACAAGTCCTCCTAACACCCACTCCATATGGTCATAAATGAGATGGGGAAGAATGTTGTAA
The DNA here is from genome assembly GCA_019455555.1 of Galemys pyrenaicus. Taxonomy (NCBI): domain Eukaryota; kingdom Metazoa; phylum Chordata; class Mammalia; order Eulipotyphla; family Talpidae; genus Galemys; species Galemys pyrenaicus. The sequence goes on along the minus strand of JAGFMF010012288.1, from coordinate 2,016,692 downwards.
AGTTACCTTGAAATTACAGTACTTTACATTTTCAGAGTGCTACCCTTCTAAACCTCCAGCACCCCTGTGAGACAGTATTATTGTCTCTTTGCAGGGGAAAATGATGTTCCACAGATGTTAAGTCACTTGCCTTAAGTGATGGTGCATTACATCTGCCAACCTGGGTGGGGCATGAAAGGCCTCAATTCTCAGAAAGTGCTCAGAATCTACTGGTTGTAGACTCAAGTGGGCTGTTGTGCAACTACAGTTTCTTCCTACTTGTGTTTACATTTTTTAAAGATTTATTTATTTATGCATATAAGCACTGGACCAGAGGTGCAGGGTGGGAGTGGGTGAAAGGATTCACCGGAGGCAGAGCGGGGAGAACAGGCAGATTGACTGAAATACACTGCTGAGGGGTGCAGCGGGTGAGACAGGGGAGGTCCATTGCACCATGTGGGTCACACCCCTGGCCAGGTGCTGCAGTGGCTACCCACAGCTTCATAGTGCTGCAAATTAATTAACCCCTTGTGCCACCAGGGAGGCCACTGTGTTTACATTTAAAGACAGCTTTTTAGAAGATTTCTCTAGGCAGCAATAATGAGAAGTAAAGAAATGTAGCAAGAATGGCTGCATCTCAAACAAACAAAAAATTCCTACAACATATGAAGTATTCCAGGAACATTCAGAAGCCACAGCTTGATATTAAATGTAATACAATAATTCCTTCCAGGTATTTAATATTGTATACCTATTGCTTTAATCACTGTTTACCCTTCAGAGTTTCTGTGTAGTCAAAATCTAGGTTGGGCTGAACTCAAAAGTTTTGAATGGGGTTTCTCACTTGCAGTTGCATTCATAGGAGGACTAGAGCTATAGTAGCTGAGGACCGGCCATCATTTGTCTCTCATCATGTCTTAAAGGATCTTTCTGTAAGGTCTGTCCTAAGACACTTTTTGATATGGTATCCGAAGTATCCTCACATGGGGAATGAAGGTTCCAAAAAGGGTATTGCAGGGAACAGAAGTTGCACTAACCTTATAACCTTTCCCCAGAGACCATGCAGTGGCACCTCTGCTGTTTTCTATTGGGTACAAATGAGTCACAGAACATCCCCCACTGCAGTTTCATCCTAACAGAACATGTATCAGGTCATTAGGAGCAAGGACAAGAATCTACTATAGAATATAAAACAACAGCAGCATCCATGTTTTTAAATAAAACCCACGAGGGGACTCCCTGGTGGCACAAAAGGTTAAGCAATGCACTATGAAGCAAAATGTAGCCACTGCAGCACAAGTTTGATCCCTGCCCCCAGCCAGAGAGGTGACCCACATGGCGCAGCCGACCTCTCCTGTCTTGCCTGCTACTCTCCTCAGCAGTGTATTTCAGTTGATCTGCTTGTTCTGCTCCCCACTCTGTCTCTAGTGAATCCTCTTACCCTTTGCACCTCTGACCTGTACCCCAGTTCTTGTACACATACATAAATCTTTAAAAATTAATTAAACCCACTATAACATCTCACAGAAAAGCAAAGCATAAATGACTTGTAAGTGAAGATAGAGCAGATTGATGGAGAGGCTTCAAGGGGACATTATCTTCATGACCCACTGACAATGGTGGATATGTAACTGGGAGACCTTTGTATTAACAAAAAGTCTGAGTGTAGGAAGTTATAAATCTCTTCCAAATGAATGAGATTATTTTGCAAAGATGATATTCACAGGGGCCTATGGTAGAGGGGGAGGAAGTTGGAAGCTGTAGTATATTTAGTGTTTGTTTATACTTGGTATTGAAAATACATACTTAGCATTAAATGTTATATTTGAAATACAGAAAGAGAATAGAAAACCAAATGAGTCCCCTCGCTTAACAGACTGATGGGAAGTATATTTGTAGGGTTTTTTAACTTGGTGTGAGTTTCCGCATGTAATCTGCCCTGTGTCGTATTTTCCTGTGCCTACAATTGCTAAAAGTAGGAAAATTCAACTGACTAATTCTCCTATTGCTAAAAAAATCAGTGATTAAAAAGCTATGTAAATCATAACTGCCTAACAATTGTTAATTTTTAACAAAGAAAATGTTAGAAATTATTTTTTATATCACCATCACAATAATCATCACTTCTGGAAGATTTCACTGATTGCTGGGTTGGAAATACTGATTTTCCCATTATGTGATTAGAATTGTTTTCTTTTTTGCTACACAATAATATTCTTTATTAAAATAAGACCAGTTTGTCTTGTTCATTTTATTTCTAAAAGATATATGAATACTTTTCAAACATCTCATGTACACTTATCTTTTCTTACTCTTCAAAGCATCAATAACTAAAGCTTCAAAATTCTTAAGTATTACATAAATTATTTTTCTTATTAATAGTATAGTGTATATATGTGCATATACATGTATGTGTATATACATGTATATATACATTATATGTGTATGTACACATATGTACATATGTATAACTCATGTTTACATGTATTACAAAGGTCAACTCTGGAGAAATGACCTGTGATAATTGTGATATATAAACATCTTACCTGGTGTTGGTAAAATATGAATGTCCAATGTTTCAGTTACCTGAGCATTACAGAGGCTTTTATATGACTACTAAAGTGGCTTAAATAACCTTTTGGTTTTTCAAGTCATAAAAACACATTCTGTCCCTGCAAATATAAATTATACAAATTTACTGTGATTCTGTAGGACAACAATCTTTTCAGGTCACTCCACTCATAATTACAACTAATTAAAATGTGCCAAAGAAAGGATAGAAATTTATCACTGCTCATTAAACCTGTAAAGACTGTGTTAATTAGATGTCAGGCTCACTAACTCACAGAAATGTTTGCTGCCAGTCTAATTTTAGAGGAAAAGGAAAGTGAATTGCAGAATAGTCTAGCTAGAAGTCTAAACTTTTTAAAAATCTGCATCTTTATAGTGACAGAAAGTTTGCAACATTTCTACAGATTTCACTGTCACCAGCCATCAGTCTAAATGGAACAACTTATTGTGACATCTGCTGATTTTCTACTGACTTAAATTTATAGGAATCCACTGGCTAGGCACTGATGAACTCTGGCTCATTTGAAAAGTTGAAGAATTTTTAAGAGTCTACATATATTACATATCATATCCTTCTTTACATGAAACAAAATATTGTTGGACCATGATATATGCTTTTAAATAAGTGGGGTTTTAAAAATATTTTTATTTATGCATACAAGAGCTGGTGTACAAGCCAGAGTCGTGGGAGGTGAGAGGATTCACCAGAGACAGAACAGGGAGCAGAACAGGCAGACTCACCGAAACACACTGCCGAGGGCAGCAGCAGGCGAGGCAGGAGGGGTCTGCTGCGCCATGTGTCCCCTCCCTGGCTGGCAGCAGGGATTGAACTCCTGCTACCGTGGCTGCAGTTTGCTTCATAGGGTGTTGCTTAACCCACTGCGCCACCAGGCAGGCCCCTAAATAAGTGTTTTATTTGAAGAAATAAAGTGTCTTGGACGTCCCTGGTGGTGTAAGGGTTAAGTCCAAGCGCTATCACTGCTATGGCCTGAGTTTGATCCCTGACCAGGGAGCTAACCCACATGGGCAACAGCAGACCTCTCCTGCTGCTCCCCTTAACAGAATATTTCAGTAGATCTGCCTGTTCTGCTTCTCACTCCGTGGTGAAGCATCTCATCAACCCACCTTTGGTCTTCACCTCAATTCTGCTGTGGAAAAACAACAACAAAAAAAAAATAGTTTCTTATCTAACATATAGGATACATTTTATATAAATGCAAAGGCAAAGTCTTATATCAAGCATGCTCTGTATGAACCTGAGGGAATTGCATGAGCAGCAGAGCAAATTTTCTGTAGAACCAGGACTTGACTAAGGGCAACCAGACTGTAACACAATGTGTAAAGTATAAAATGGCTTTTCCATTCCCTGCAAAGGAGGTGTCTGCAGTGTGTGATGTGTAGGTCATACAAGAGCTCTAGAACTGTGACTGCCTCAGGATTGTCATGGAAAGAACTGTGAAAAATGTGGCTTGTTGCGGAAATCACTGCAAGTCTCCGACTTCTTAGATCCATACACCTCACAGAGCCTAAAACAATTCTCTGGCCTTTTGTCTCAGATATTATCACCTTACATCTTAAATAATTTGCTGTTACTCTAATAGAAAATAATAACAAGCCATCTATATGATTATTTTGTTGAACTTTGATGTTTCAGAAGGACCTGTGTGTAGAGCTGCTGACAAGAAAATCAATGAGCTCAGATCATGTCTATCAATAACCAGCCCAAGTTCTGACTGAACATATCTCATTATCAAGAAGAATGGAACTTGACATTCCAGAATTTTCAGCCATGAACTTTATTAAAGTGTGGAAATAACAGATAACTCTGTCTGTGGACACAGTGTATACTGAAAAGGTACATGTGATGCCAGTCCAAGTACGTCAGTTTGGCTTATTGGTAATTTTGCGCCACTTGAAAAACAGCAGATACAAAAGCAACACTAATTTTCCCCCTTTTTCATGAAAACAGGAAATGAAACTCCCAATGAAAGATACCCCTTTGTCTACCCAGTGGAAAAACAGTTCTCTCACCGGAGTCCAGGAATCAAGGCAGAAGACAGTCTGAACAGATCATGTGCACACAGTCTCATCTTCCTGGAGTCCTCCCACAAAAATTTAGTTATTTTTTTTTTCCCCACAGTAACACTTAAGGCCTGTCTGCTTTTTGACTTTTCTTTGCCATGTGAGTTAAGCACATATGTATTTCTCCTGTTAATCTATTTCATATCAGGTTAGGTCACCAGCTCTGCTGGAGACCCCGAGAAAGTTGAGAAAAAGCACAGCCCTCCCTACAGTGTCCCCGGCACAGAAGAGATGCCATTGGTTTGGACACCCCACCCACCCTGGAGACTGCAGCTGAGACTGAGACAACCGCAGGAAGCCAGCAAGGGGTCAAGTCCTCATGACTTCAGTCTACCAGATATTTGTCTATCTTGACTATTCCAGAGAAGAATGTAGGACTTACTCCTCCTTTCATTTTCAAATTCAGTGGGCAGGGAAAAAATATTTGTGAACATTACTTTGTTGGACTGTGACCCCTGTGAATGGTTGTGGGTACCCACTGATCCCATATCTCCTTGTGACAGTCATTGTTTTCCTTTGCTGTCTCTTGTTCATCATGAAAAAGAAAAGGGGAAGGTGAGAGTGACCCATATTTGACCCTTTTTTACATCTCATACTAGTCCTCCTACAAGCAAAGCAGCACCAAAAGCATGTGGCCATCTATGTGTGAGATGGGTCTTTATCATATCAGCCATTTGTCTGCTAAATATTGACTTGTTCATCACTTAAATATATCTCTGAAAGGTTCTTTGAAGTCTTTAAATGCTCATTCCAACTCCTTTATCATATTTGTGTGATTTATATTGATTTTTCTCATGAAAACTCACATCTTCCTGTTTCTATGAAGTTAATTTTATACCAAATAGTGAATATATTGTATAAAACTTTTCTAAGGATATGAAATCTTTTGTTTACCTCTTAAAGTGTATCTTCCCTGTGGTGGATAACAATGACATATCAGAAAATGTTTTCACAGTTTTTTAGGCATCGCTTTTCAGAGGAACCTCAAAGTCTCTTCTGAAATGACAGGGAAATATATGGAGTAGAACTGATAAACAGATTTGTGGATGTGCCCTATTTTAAAAAAATACTTATCTTTTAAGTTGCATTATTTTTTATTGAGGTAACATTGGTTTTCAACTTAGTATCAACATGTGCATTGGAATATAGTTTCACACAGCCTGAGATAGATGTTACCGCACCATGCCCGCTACCAAGCAACCACACCATAGCCCACTGGGTCTTCTCCCCACCTTTATTAGCCACACCCCACCCTCTCCCTCTGGCAGCCTCAATTCTGCAGTCGGGTTTCTAGGATTTGTTAGAGTTTAACTCTGCATGTTCCTTTGTTTTGTTCCTATATAACCCTTATCTGAGTAGAATTGTCTAGTATTTGTCTTTGTTCTTCTGACTTAGTTCTCTCAGCTTTATCCCCTCCGGTTCTACCCAAGGTGTCACAAATGACAATTCATCCCTTTTTCTTATATAACTGAGCAATGGAATATATATATATTTCATTGCATATATATACCACGTCTTCCAATCCACACCTCTGTTGTTGGGCACTTAACTTGGCTGTGGTAGTGTTACATGCCCATCAACAGTGTCCGCATGTTCCTTTTTCTCCATTACCTTTGCTGTCACTTGTTTTTTCTGGCCTTTTTGATATGATCCATTCTTAGGAGTGTGAGGTGTTATCTCATACTATGCAAACAGGAGTATCTTCTCAGATAAAAAGCACTAAACTGTCTTTCAAGGACCATCTCTTTTCAAATGTTTTTTCCTTTTGTAGATCATCTTTAGTTCTCCATGAAATTAATTTCTAATATTTGTCCAGAATTTTAAATGAGATCACAGCATTTAGAAACAACTATATTACAATTACTTGGTGAGTTTATCGATCTGTCTATTACGATAAAAATGCAAACTCTGGAGAGTACAAAAGCGAGTGTCTGCCTTCTTCTGTTGGCACTAAGCACAGTCTGGCAATAACAGATTGGAAATGGTCTGAGGTCTGCCACTTGGTTTGTATGACTGTTATGATGCCTAACGTGTTACTGTTTTACACGGCTTCGCTGACCTCAACTGCTTCTTACCATTATTTTAAATTGAAAAAATAATGTTTTGGTAAACTTAGTAATAAGGGCACAGCAAGAATAAAGTAAATTGACACCCAGGGGCTTATTAGCATGCATTTTTAAACCTTACTTAGTATCTAAAAAAGCTGAATTGTTGGAGAAAATTCTTATCATGCTCTGAGCTGCTTCTTTTAAACAATGCTAGAGAAATTAATCAAGTACATCTCACCTTACAAAAAGATGTATCTTAACTTTAACTTGAAAAAATACAATTAATGCATGTTTTTTTTCTCTGATTGACACTTCACATGAAATTCAGAGATGGTAAAGTCCTAAGAGGATTTAAATTTTATATTCAATTTCTTGCTAAACTGCCAGTAAAGAACAAACACATGCAACAAATTCACTTTGCCCACACTTATCATCTACTATAGCCAGTAGCATGGCTAATGTATCCTATAAATTTTGACAGCAATTTGTGACAAATTTTTAGTGAAAAGAAATATATAAATAAAAGAGAACTTAATATACTATAACTTGATATAGAGTGAAGGCAAAAAGAAGTGTTAAAATGATGATATTTTCCTCACTAATTTAATTTTTTGCCACATGACATTTGGATTCTCTTGAAACTCGTATCTACGCTCCAGTACATGTGTATTTGTGCTTGTGTGTTGGTATTTATGTGCAGGAATGCATTTCATTCCAAACATTGACTGTACCTACTTCTCTACTGTTGGCTATCAAATGCTCCAAAATTCAGTGGCTTCAAGTGTGTATGGTTTATTATTCCTCATAATAATATCTGCTGTCTGCCTGTTCCTGATGATTTTGCTTTGTCTCTCTTATGTGAGGGTATCTATTAAGTTGGATATTTGTGATTTGCATATGGTTCATAGATGAAAGAGTCTTCTTGGATAGAGTTAAATTTGTCCAGAGACCTGTGAACATAAAAGGACTGTCCCCCAACACAGATGTCTGTGGAGAGAAGGGGGATGGAAGTGATGTCATTTTGGAGTTGTTGGGTTTGCAGAGTGGGGTCCTTGGGTTCACTCTGGGAAGTGTTTCACCAGAGATCCCCTTTCAGTAGCACGAGGCAAGGTTCCCAGGTGAGCGTCTCCATGAGACAGAGATGTTAGTTGTATCTAAAAGAGCAGGTTTATTAGGGAAAGGACAAAACTATAAAGGACACTTGCACAGACACAAATGGACAGAAAGGGCTGCCCTGAAAAGGAAAGGTTTGCTGAGAGAAAGACCTACATTGTCACAGGTAAGCAGTCTTGAGGAGAGCTGCTTTTGCTGAGGGAGGTCAGTGAAGGGAAGCCCTGGCTTGGTACAGGTCATGGGCAGGCGGGAAGGCTGCTGCCCTGCAAATGGACAGAGTTGGTGAAAAGGAGCATCTGCATAGTCACAGGTGGGCAGAAGGACTGCAGAGAAAGCACAGATTTAGTCTTCTTTTCTTTGGGAGGGGCTCAGTCCTTCATGGAGTAGCTAGTTAGTAGAAAAAACTTTGTAGAATTTGAACAAACTTTGAAATGTAGAGTTTGAAAGGGGCCAGGTTTCTACAAAGGCCCTCAATCTCCATATCTTTACCTTCAAGTTGTGCTTCTGACACCCCCTGATACCAGCTTGGGTCTTGTGCTTTGTGAGCTAAGCATGGGTGCCTAAGGATCTTAGTCCCTATAGTTGGGTTAATGGCTGTGCTAATCCCTTCTACCCCCACTCAGCCTTTGGCACTGTGTGAGCTGGTTTTCTGGTCCTGTGGTGCCTCCTTTCCAGTTCTTCCATTCTTATCCTCCATCAGAAGAAGGGAGGGTTAGAGTAAGAGAGAGCCAGTTGTTACAGCGGGCAGGGTAACAGCAGAAGAGAACCCCATTTAAAAATGGGAGGAAGGAAGTGCATTGCACAGGTATTGGTCCATACATTCTGGATTTTATTCTAGTACTTATTGCCAGGTCCTCCACCAGCGGCAGGGGATATTTATTTAGAAGGACTCATTTTTGTCTATAGGTATGATCTCCTAGTTCATATTTCTCTTCAGCTCATGACTCTACCATTTGGCTTTGCCCTGTGAGATCCCATTTCCTTTTCAAGAACTATAACTGATACACTCTAAATAGCTGAGGTTTAGATTTGCAAGGTTTAGAATTTCATTCTGTTTTCTGCTTGATAAAAGCTGGCAACCCCTTTCATTTTGAACTATCTTTTTCCTTTTAATATACAATCTCCTTCCTTAAAAATGCATCTTTCCTTTGATCCATTGTGATCTCTCACCCAAAAGCACAATCTCCAAGTTTTTTATGAGACACTGGTAAGGTTTTAGAATACATTTTAAGCCCCAGGGTGTCAACTTCCTAACAATTCTTTGAGTCTGCTTTTTCCTTGCTAAAAAGTTTTAATAGGTACCATCTTAAATCTTTAACTGATTTTTACAAAGACTATTAAATGCACACTCTTGATCTAATCTTTAGCCTCAGGTCTACTTTTATGTTGAGAATTTATTCAGTACCTGAGACTAGAGATAAGTAATATTTTTATTTTTGATTCTCTAAATCTTTTATATTTTCCTTTAAATTTTGTCAGCAAAGTAACTGATCTTTTTTAAATTTCTCCTCCAGTTTTTAAATATATGTAGCTATGAGAATATACTGCCATTTTTATTATTTTGCATGAAAATCTTCTAATTCATTTACAAAGGCATCAACTGCATATTCTAGATTGCTAGCTAGCCATGGGAAAGATTTTGCCAATTGTTCTTCAATTACATGATATGAATCTCCTTTCCTACAACTTCCGAGAGGAGTTTTTTTTTTTTTTTGTTTTGTTTTTGTTTTTATGCTCTCAACTTCTTTTGTAGTAACCTCCTCCCTTTTCCACTTCTTCATCAAGTCATACTTCCTCAAAGCCAAGGATGGTGATGTTGGGTGAAGTAATATCTACCTTTTAATGTATTAATGCTAAGGGATTAGAGTTTATATATTTGGTCACATTTAAAATGGGGAATTTTAAATGTATTTTCACATTTCTGCTTATTTTCTCTGAGATAGTGAATGTCCAAATAGAGATTCCCTTAAAATTACATATACTTTTAGGGAAAGCTTCTTTGTATATACATACTAAAATGTTTTCACACAGTTGGACGAGAAAGCAAGAGAAAGAGAGGGAGAGAAAGAGAGAGAGAGAAAAAGAGCCAGGCCATGTTTCTGATCAACAGGAACTTTCATTGTGCCTCTGAAGTGAAGTTCTCCAATTCCCAGAGTGGGGGTAGGGGAAGTTGTGCCCAGCATACAGGTGAGGGGTCTTTTATAAGCCCCTGCTCTGCCTGGCCTGGAGAAGCAGTGGAAAAATACCTGTGAGTCACATCTTGCCCTGCAGTTAGAGGGTTGCAGAGGAAAAGTACCAGTGAGTCACATGCCACCTTGCAGTTAGGGGGTTGTTGTTTGCTCAGGGTCACTGTTCCATATCAAGAGTATTAACTGTTGTCCAGCTTATCTTGTCATTGCTGGCTACTGCTTTATGGCACACACCCCCGTTCTCAGAACCGCCACTCTGGGGACCTGGGTGAGGGGCTTGGGTGACCTTTCATATACTAGTTACTGTCTTCTTGTACTCTAATTCCATTAAAGAGAGAGAAAAGGAAAAAGGTATCATGATGGACAGTTCCTGAGTGACTATATTAAACAATGCATGGAAATCCAGATGCATAATGATTCTCTTATTGAAAAGAAGCAAATCAATTGTTTTTTGTGCCTTTAAAGGAAAATTTCCAAGCAAAACAAAGCTGATACAGATTTAAAGAGAAAACACACCAAAGGTAATGTTCCTCAGGCATCTATTATTGAAGTTAATTTGAAGTTATTCTATTTGAAGTTAATGATGGAGGAAAAGACTAGAAAACCCTAAGGAAGCATAAGAAGACTAGACACACAAGAATTTGGGATTGAGGGGATAAACAGACCATAAACCCAGCTATAGAATTCAAGATTCTAAGTGCCAGTGCCTTATCAAATGGCATAAGAGCCAAGAAGTCATCAGACTGCTGTAAGGAGTGTTGGAAGAACAGACCTAAGGGTAAAGATATGGAGACTGCCCACTGTGGAATCGCCTGAGATCTAGGTCAAGTAGGCTAGGGTGATTGATTAGGCACTTCCATGGCGAGCAGGTGCGGTCCAGGAAGAGTTAACATTTATAGTTAAGGGCAAGAAAGGGGGTAAGGGAAAATCTGGACATGGGAAATACAAAGTTCTCAAAGGGACTAGTAACAGCCTAGGAGTAGACACAAAAAGACATTCAAAAGCAAAGGAGAGATAATGGATATAAATTAGGAAGATTCCAGGCACTGAAGATTTACAGGTATGGTAGTACATTGAGACCACCAAGAACTGGTTAGTCTCACAGAGAGACTGGTGGAGCTTCAGAATAATTAGGGTAAGAAGGTCTATATTCCCTGAAGCTGGACTCCACCTGGGCTCCCTTGCCCCTCCCTGGCCTGGTTCTGTAATAGGGTCACCTGGGAAAGGGGGAAGTTCGAGAATCCCGGTTCCGCCCTAAGTGGGTGGAGCTGAGGAGGGAAAGAAAATTCTGCAGATAGGAGGACAGAAGGGAGGAAGAAGAAAGCAGGATGGAGAGCAGCAAGAAGACCTGGAGGAGGCACGTGGAGCAGAGGTGTTACAGGGCAGGGAGAGGAGCACCCCAGAACCCCTAAACTTGCCTTCTCTGAATGGGTTTTGCCATCCACCTAACATATAAAACTTTTAATGGAAAGGAACTTTAATATAATAAGGGTACAATATAGAAAGGACAAACAATTATTAAGTTATGCATCTCCCTGAGGGCAAAAGTCCAGCTAAATAGGATTGGCCTAAAGCAAGGCCCAAAAGCCTGTCACACGTTTAAAGGACTTTTTAGTAGAGATTTATAGAAAAGGATTAGAAAGAGTTAAATAAATTTGGGAGAAAAAGAATAAAATTAAAATTAAAATGAAAGATGTTATCTTGAACCTCCCCAAAGATCTCTCACCCACATCTGTTCCAACCAGTCCAAGACCAAAAAGCAAGCGCAGTTTCTTCACATGTTTTCTTGCTCCACGTGCCTCCTCCAGGTCTCCTTGCTGCTCTCCATCCTGCCTCCTTCTTCCTTTCTTCTGTCTTCCTCTCTCCAGCATCTTCCTATCCCTGCTCAGCTCCACCCACTTAGGGTGGAATCGGGATTCTGGGCCTTCCCCCTTTCCCAGGACGACCCTGTTACAGAGGGACATGTGAAAAAACTGGACTTGCTTTTTGGTCTTGGACTGGTTGGAACAGATGTGGCTGAGAGACCCGTGGGGAGGTTACAATGGCAGCTATCATCTTGATTTTGGTTTTGCTCTTTTCCTCCCAGATTTGTCTGACTCTTTCTGACCCTTTTCTATGGGTCTCCACCAAAAGGTGCTTTAGATGTGTGACAGGCTTTTGGGCCTTGCTTTAAGCCAATCCTCTTTAGCTAAACTTTTACCCTCAAGGAAATAAGTAACTTTAAATGCTTAACTTAGCGACTATGTTCTTTGTCCTTTCTGTATTACACCCTAATTGTATTGAAGTTCCTTTCCATTAAAGTTTGTATGTTTGTCTTAATGCGGCGGATGGCAGAACCCATTCAGAGAGGGCAAGTTTGGGGGTCCTGGGTGCTCCTCTCCCTGCCCTGTAACAGTTCCACTGCCCTGGGAGTCCCACTTTATTTCTGCTCCTTTTCTCCACAATAACCTTTTTCTTTCTCTAAACAAATCTGCCTCTCGTGATTGCTCACCTGAGCGTCTGCAGAGTTCCCTCTGCGACTTCGTGAGACCAACCTGGCGTCTAAATGGCTCAGACTTAGCGCTCTCGCTGCAGCGGGGGTCCAATCCTGGCGGCAAGACTAGGCCTGAAAACCCTAAACTACGGCATCACTCCTGTCTTTTTCTGGTTCTGCACAGTTATCCAACGTTCACCTCTAACCATTCACAAAGACGAGCCCCTCCCTTCCAAAAGAAGAGGATAAAACCGAACACTGCCCCCGCAAAGGCACAGCCTTCTGCCTGCTTGTGTCTGTGCAAGTGTCCTGTACTCTTCTGTCCCTTTCGCTAATAAATCTGCTCTCTGAATACGATTTGCCTCTCTGTCTCTTGGAGAGACTCACCTGGGAACTCACCGTGTGCAGCTAAAGAGGAGCTCTGGTGAAACTTTCCCAGGGTGAACCAAGGACCCCATTCTCCAAACCCCCGACTCCAAAAAACGACGTCAGTAACACCACAAGCAACTGACAATGATACAGGCAGAAGACTGATTTTTTCAGCCTCCTAGTAAGTACTTTTACTAGTAGTGAGGCCTAGGGCAAGTCAGAAATAACTAGGCAGTTTTAGGGAGAAATAGGTAGTTGAGACACACCCTCTTTCCCCTCACCCCCTCCAATAGCTAAGTCTTGGAACAAAGGAAAGGAAGCCATCTCAGGAAGGCGCCAGGAGATAGGGAGATGCAAACTCCTAAAGAGAAAACTAGGCCATTCACAAAGAGGAGAAAACGGATGTAAACTAAGGGCATTCTGGGCACCAGAAATTTCAGTGGAAAAATCCAGATTGTAGACACAATAGTACATTAAGCGGGACCACCAAGAAATAACCAATCACAGAAAGACTAGTAAAATAATGAGGGAAAGAAAGTATATATTTCCAAAGTAAGACCCACCATGGCTGTCTTTGCCCCTCCCAGGTACCATACACCTGGGAGACTTTACTCTTTATCTCTTTTTTCCTAAATACATTTTTCTTTAATTCCAAAGACAAAGTTTGCTTCTCTTTGCTTACTTATCTAAAAAGTCTGTGAATTCCTTTCAGTGGTTTCACGAGACAGGAACCCGTGGTGATTTCCAGAGTGAGAGGCTGCAACAGCAGCAGCTGTGATCAAGGTAACCTTGCTCACCGGCATCAGTTTTACTACCTTTAGCTATGAAAACTCAGGCAGGTTCTGAGCCTAAGATTTTATTCAAGACTATACAATGGAGGTCAAGACTACTGCAACTTGGAAGAAAAAAAGCTAAATTCAATTCTCTTGAAAGAAAATATAGGAGGATATTTAACCACTAGAGTTAGGTAGTAGAAAACTATTGAAGGATGCAAGTGAGCTGGGTGAATGTTCTCGATGGGCTTATCCCATTTGTACTTGCTAACTGGTACTTTCTGTAGTTAGGCTTCCATCCTTCCACACAGACTGGGAAATGACATCCTTATGTTTCTTGACATAAGGATGTTCCAAAAGGGATAACTTCCAGGTTCTTGAGACAGTCACTCTGCAGTCATGAAATTGGCAAGAAGCTGGAAGATTTATATTTCAAAGGAAACAATTTGAAAGAATTTACAGTTGCATGTTTTCTAAAATAAATGCTTTAAGAATAGGGAGTTGCAAAGAAATTGATCTATGGTTTAGCCAGGGTGAGTGAAACATTAAGGATATCAGTATACTCTTTGTATCTGCTTTTCTGAGAAGATTTATTTAGGTATTGCAGCAGATTAGCGAGAACTTCAGGTGATACATAAGTCATCTTTAACTCAACTTGCATTTCTTTTTGGAACAAGATTCCTTCTTATGAATAGTTTACCAACACGTCAAATTTGGAATGAAAACTGAATTCTTATATAGCTTCCAATTTATCCTCTAGATGTCTTTATCTAGATAAATGTTAATCTATATAACATTTTCTTAATTTTTTTGGAGTCAAAAGCTTAGACGGTTTTGACATCTTTTCTCACACCCATTGAATATTAACTTCTTTTCCTTTTAGTTATTTTTCAGTTCCTATAATTGTAAAGATAATAATGTTTTACACATAGATGCCACATTTTCCATTTTGGTGTCATTACTTTAATTCAGACACAACATTCCTCTATAGGCTCAAGAAAAGAAGCTATTTCATTCTTGAGCCTTTCATCTATTCATTTATTTTACTAACATTAGCAATTAAACTTGCTAAAAGTAACTGCTGACTTTATCACCTTTTTATTCAGTCATAGTGGCTCCTTTGCCAATTACTCAATAATCAATGTATAACAAGCTCCTTTACAATGGGGAATAGTCTCTAAAATTCCTTTCCTCCCTTTCTCCTTCCTTTTCTTACGCCCTGAACTGTTCATTGTTTCTTTTATGTCTTTCTCTCATAGTGTACTCTGGAATACAGATTTGATAAAAGAAACATGTTCTGGTCCTGTCATCTTATGATATAGCATAGAAGGTGGTCAATTAAAAGAAGAGTTAAAAAATATTTGGTAAGTGCTGAGCTAGTGAAAGCACAGGTGTGACAGTAATATTTTTCCTAATTAGATATGGAGTTTAAGGCAAACCTCCCTAAGAAACTGATGTAGAACTGAAGCTGAAGAATGATTAATATTTCCACATATAATGAAGAAAAGGAATGAGGGAGAGAATTCCAATAGAAAAATGTATGGAGGGTGTCCCTGGTGGCGCAGTGGGTTGGGCAATGCACTGTAAAGCAAACCCCAGCCACTGCAGCACGAGTTTGATCCCTGCCTCTGGCCAGGAAGGGGACACACATGGCACAACAGACCCCTCCTGCTTCACCCGCTACCCCCTCAGCAGTGTGTTTCAGTCAGTCTGCCTGTTCTGCTCCCCACTCTGTCTCTGGGGAATCCTCTCACCTCCCTGGACTCTGGTCTATACCCCAGTTCTTGTGTGCATAAATAAATAAATCTTTTAAAAAAGTGTATTGATTATAAGTGACATGTTATATGGAAAAGACAAAAATAAATGATCTTCATTAGATAAGACAGGATCATGAAGCATAAGGCTTAATGACATACAGGTCATATAAGAGAATGCTTACTAAACCATACTTAGCTTTTGGGGGCTTAAAATGTTAAATGGTAAGTGACAAAATATTTTAAATAAATGGGTCACTATATTCTTGCATCTGTATCACTGAAAAAAGTATCACTGCACCTATATATATATCACTGTATATTCTTGCACTGTATCACGCTAACTAACAGTCAATGAGACATCACAAAAAATGTTGGTGATCTGGAATTGGGTAGAAATCACAAGAGCCCTGTGAAGCAGGCCATGGTGTTGAATGGCCATAACTTGCTAACAGTTTGACCGCCTGAAAAGAGTGAGTCTCTCTAGCACCATTTATTCAGAAGGCAATTGTAGGAGAAGAAATAAATAATGATAATGATGTAATGATTCAGTTTTACCCACACTGATGTTGAGGTACCTACTAGACATTCTAATATTTATATATAAGTATCTGTTTCAGGAGAGAGCTCTTAACTGCAAAGATAAATTAAGACAAAATGCACATATAACCACTAAGGAAAATAGGTAGAAAGGTTAAGAGGGCCTATATTAGATGCCAAAACAGATCAATATTTGAAAGTTATAGAACATAACCTTTATTGAGAAATATGCATCATGTCCTTCTATGAACACAAAAAATAGGAAAATTGTGTATCCACAAAGGCAAAGAAAAAATTAATCAAGAACATCGAAGGTAAATGAAGGAACACTTCATAAGGGGCAGGTCATGGTCAGCTGGATTGGGGGTGTGTGTATGTGCAAAGGAACTTGATAACTGGAATGGTTTACATGAGCAAATACATTTATCACTAATCACCAGCCTTTATATTTACATGTGTATACTTTACTACATGTAAATTTTTCCTTCATAAAATATTTTAAAAATATATTGAAAGCATTTTTAGAGGCATTTTCAATATCACACAGTACTAAAATGTTCAAGGAACATTACTTTTTCCCTAAATTTATAATTCTAGTATGCTACCATTTCTTTCTCGCATGTTCCTGATATTTTTTCATGATTCTTTGTTCCTTTATATTTGTAAAGTGACAGTAATGAGAGATATTTTGTAGTCAATTATGAAAAAAATGGACTCAACTGATTAAAAAACTATGAGAGAAAAAATTCCCATTCAAGAAATTTACTGATTTCATTTTTCTGAAGTTTATAATAAACATAACAAAATGATTTAGTTCAAAGTATCCTATTAATTTTTACTTGGAACTCTCCAAGTCCCAGTTAGTATAAACATGTTAAACAAATATTGATTACTTTTATTAAAAATTAACTTGAATTTAATTCATTGATATTATTACAGGCAAATTTAAATATGGAATCAATGCTTTCAGATGATATTTTTTCATCGATTACTTTGTCTTCACTGATACATATCACTCTGAAATCAGTAAGAATAGTCTTTGCTTAATTGACCATAATATCCAAGCTATGTATCCTTTCAAAATATGGATATAACAGTCACTTTCATATAATTTTTCTCTGAGTTTATAATGCATTTGTTTTATTCTTTAGTAACAGCATTTATTCTTAAGAATAATTTTTGTATTCATTTATACCAACTTGTTCCTTCTCAAAGTATGCGTTTTATATTAACCTTATCATTTATTTACCTGAAAGGATTAGGTAAGTTCTTTTTGAAAAAAAAAAAAAAAAAAGGTAGGAAAATCTGTGGAGTTATATCTAGTAATTTAAATCATTTTGTTTTCCATAATCTTTGTATATGCAGTGGCATTAACAGAGATCTATAAAAACTAAGATATCCTATTGAGCTTCTGGGGTTTTAAAAGCTGGTATCCTTTTCATAGCAATGAACTGCCTTCCCCAAATCATTAAATGGACTTTAATTACAGCTTTTATTCTAAGCTCTTTGTGCAAAAAGGAGGCAATTGATTTCTTTCTACACAACTCAAATTAACACTTTCCTGTTATGTGATTGAAGAAGCACCATAAGAAATTTCCCATTGTTAAGAAAAAATGGCAGATATGAGATGTGAGATTAATGTTTCAAAGACTGTCTGCTAAGAGTATCACAGAACATTAATAGTAGATATGAATTTAAGTTCATATTTATATGTATAAATAATTTTGTATCTATGGTTTACTTAGGTTACCTGAATTTTGATTCTGGCATCTGCATTAAATTCTATGATTTATTCCTGAAGTGTTCAACTGTTGCCAATGGTTGTATAGCCTGCCCCCAGACTCGGCAACAAATTGATGAGTAACTCATATTTTACTTGATTTATCTGTCAGTAAGACCGCTATAAAGATATCTGAAGAGCAGGAGTCCTTCTGAACTCCCTGGTTTCTGCAAAGCATAGACCCATTTCTTTGGATCTGGCCTCTCCCTTCCCTTTTCCCATTTAAGCTTTACCATCTTGAGAAATTTTCCTGGATATTAAAGCCTGGGTTAGTTTAGGTAGCAGAATTTAACGCTGCGCTCTTTTTAAGCTCCTTGATCTTACCTTTAAGGCAACTATGAAAAACAAATCAATGAGTCTTTGCTTTAAAAGCATTCAAGAAAAGGCATCAGCCACAATTTAAAAATTGAACACATTGCCCAAATTATCCAATATTGCTAAAATAGAATCTCTTATCAGTTTCTAAAACAAAGATTCAGAAGTCTAAATTCTTTCTTTATACATTGTGGGTTGAAGGCATGGATTGAAGTCCTTTTTCTTTCATAGGTAAAATAATTCATTAATGGAATTATACCCTAGGAACTGATAGGAATCCCTGGTCTACAGTCAGTAAGAAATTGGACATGTTGGCAATATATTTGCAAGAAAATAACTTTGGCCAATAACTTGAGTGAAGTAAGAAGACGACTCTGAACCTCAAGATAGACAGCAGCCCAAAATGACATAGAGATCTCAGCATGAAGAGAACCTGAGTAGAGGCACCAGAAAATTCACCTTTGGAAGCCTACTCCATGGACATGATATAATGAATTTTCATTTTGTTTATATTTTATGTATAGAGGAATGTCTTACATAGCAACAGAAAAACTACCAAAGATACTAAGAAAAGTTGTTCCCAATCAAGCAATACTGACCAATGTCAAAGTTAAATGTACTGTGTAATTTCTTTGGAGAATCTGAATGAATTGATAAAAAAAAAAGTTGATAGCATTGTCAAATAAATGAAGTACATATCAGTGCCAATTAGGCTTAACCTTGTTTAATTTTTTTTTCTGGAACAAATTCTGCTGACTGGCATCCTTATATGATGTTTAGTAGTCAGCACAGTCCATTCTGTTGAGAGATCACTAACCATAATGAAATTGCAGCCTCAGTGCTTTCTAATAGGTGCGTGCTCACAGCACAGGTGGGCAGACTATCCACTTTAAATCTAATTTGTGTTTTCAATAAGAAAATGGAATTTTTTTCATTACTTTTAACATTATCCTGAAGATTCAGGGCTCATCAGGCCAAACAGATGACTAAGAAACCTCATTTATCTTAATTAAAGCACATCTTAATCAAGATACTGTCTGTCAGACAGAATATTTCTTGAAAGACAGTTCTTAGTCTCATCACCATAACATCAATCACAAGGGAGGCACCGTCAGGGATACATATTTGAATATACAGCTAAAACTGTTAAAATGAATAGTCTTATATAATGAACCCATACTTCTTGAATAAAACATGATCATAATTTCATTCACATATTTGTAGCTTGCTGTCTATTTTTTTTCAGAATATGCACAAGTGGTTATTTAAGGCAATATCATATGCACTTAATACATATGAAATGTTAGTATCATTATGACATTTCCCTATTTTTTAAAAGAAAACATGGTTTAGAAAAAACTGGCATCTACATAATGTGTTCGTGATCATATGAACTACTAAAGTACAGCCTTGATTTATAAACCACATCACTAGACAACATTTCACTCCTTCTCTACTTTTAGGAATAAACAAAATATTGTCTGTCCTGTAACTCTCCAGTTCCCTGTCACTTGGACTTATAACAGGCTTTGAAAAATGGGATGTTCACATCTGTGATATGACTTGAAGCTTGCAAGACTTGTACATTTGAGCTTGCTCTTCTATATCTGAATGGTGATGAAAAGTAAATGCTCCTAGGAGACAATAAGGGACACTTGGAACAGAGCTCAGCCTAGCTCTGTTAAGCCTCAGTCAGCTCAGAGTTAATACCAGCAAAGGCATTCACATACACTCAATCTACTTAGCAAACTGCCAACCATCTTGCAGAGTCATGAGCTAGTAAAGGCTTGTTTTGGTTGTCTACTGAGATTCTTTAGCTGTCTATTATGTAGTCTTATCGTAAAAGGTAACTGATACACTTTCCAAATTCCATTTAATATAGTACACAAAAAGAAATTAAGAACCATATTGAGTCTGGGTAACCAAAAATAAAGATATCAATAATACACTGTATGATTTCACTCATGTTATTTGTAAAGAAAACAAACAGAAAACTAAATAAAGAAAAGTTAAAATTTGGTCTATAAAAATTTAAAACAACAAGGGAAGGCGGTGGATACACTGGGGAAGGGGACAATGTATGGTGAAGTGTAGATTTGGACTTTTAGTGGTTAATGTAAAATAGACACATGTTGATTCTCAATGATAAATACTTGACACCTATATGATGTTATAATGCAGTAGTAATTCAATAGAAGATAAAGCAAACAACAATAGAAACAGTAAATAATTTTGTAATGTTGTCGAACACAACACAAATTCAAGTGTACATATCTTTATATAATTGGAAATACGGCTTAGTAGCAATGTAAATTCACCACTAGGAATTGCTATTATTTACTAACTGCACACATTAATTTTATGTTTCAGTGAATGCATTTGTTGATATACATCCAAAGAAACCTATATATATTTGCAACCAAATAGATATTTAATCATATTCATAACACATTAACTTTAAGCAAATATTATAATCTATGGTACTCCAAAAGGAGAGAACATAAGAATATTAGTCATCAATTACAAAATTCAAGATATAATTACATTAAATAAAGTTAATATATCATAGGCATAGGCTAAGGAAAAAGACAGACACAAAAGACTACATATACTCTATGGGTCCATTCACATTAAGTTTTTACAAGTCTAGACGTCAGAAAAGAGCTTATACTGTGGGGACATATCTAGGACAGATCTTAACAACAGCGTTGTCAGCAATGATCTATATTTTTCTTTGAAGAAGGTTACATATTCTTTTTTATTTCATAAAAATTAAAAAATGGCACACTCATGGTTTTTGTGTAATGTACAATGTATGTATAAAAAACAGTAAAACATTAAGGTTGATATAAAGGTATGGAAGTATGGTTGTACATAATTATTTAATGTTGACATATAAAAAACCATGACAAAAATACCATAGCAATCACCACAATCTGAATCATCTCTGGTGGCCACTTATTGCTGTTATTTCAAATGGTCCATCAGCCAAGTATTGAAAATTTCTCTCTTTAAATTCCATTCTGAAAAACATAACTACATCTAATAGAGTACCGTAAGTAGTCTCACTAGTGGATAGAGTTCAAAACTGTAGCATTGCTTTGGTTTGAAAATCCTACTAGTAATAAGTGATGCTAAATTTGTCAGTGAAAGAACCAAGAGTGGCTATGATATATTTAAGTAGGATTTAGAGATTTCAATACTCTATATCTAATTTGGGAATCATCAGTCTATAGACACTATCAAAAATTACACACCTGAATGAAATTAACTAAAACACACAAAAAAGAAGAAAGCCCCACTGTCATATTTGGTTTGTCTAATATGGATCCCAGGTCAATATTGTTCCTTCATTCAGAACAACATTCTCTGACAACATGTTTTTGTACAATAAGAGCTTTCATAAACTGATTATGGTTTTCAAATAATGAGGAACTGTTTAATTTTATTTTCTCTTATGGTGTATTTTTTATCTGAGTTTAAGATTATAATTTTCATATTACTACTTCCATTTCCTTTTACAATTTTAAGCACAACACAGTATGTAGTCTTCATATGAATAGCTCTGGGCTATAATATGATTGATTTAAATTGTGTTCAGAGAAGTGGGAGGCTATGATAGTAATGAGATGTTTACATACAAAACTAAAAGCATGATTCGTGAAAATAACTTCTAAGTTAAATCTTATTAAAATAAGCAATGTTTTCTATGTTAACAGCATTAACACTGTTAACAGATTGGAAAAGGAACCATGAACTTGGAGAATATAATTGCAAAGAATAGATAATAAAGACTCAAAATACAAAAAGACTCAAAAATTCACCAACAAGTAAATAATCAATTCAATTTAATAAAAGAACAAAAACCTGAACATATACTTCACTAAAGAAATACAGGATGCAAGTAATCATCTAAGAAGATGATCAACAGTCTCCATCATTAGGAAACTGCAAATAAAAACAACCATGAGATACCAATGCAAATCCATTGGATAAGTTTTTTTTTTTTCCTAAACATAGAAAATACAAATATTGGTGAGAACATGTGGCAGCAAAATCTTGCATCCTTGATGGTAAGAATGTACTTTCTTATTCATTCAATTTGGAAGACCAGCAGCTACTTAAAAAACTAATTCTGCTCTTATCACAGGATTCAGCAATCATGCACTTAAATATTTACCTAACTGACTCAAAACTTAAGTCCACATAAAATCACGCATGAGGATATTTATAGATTCTTTATTCAAAATGGCATGAAACTGTAAACAACCAAGATGTCCTTCAGTAGATAAAAAGATAAACTAATACATTCATGGAATGGAATGTTATTCAGCAATTTAAAAAAATGAACTACTGAGTCACAAAATATTGGACAATTTTAAATTTATTTTGCTTAGTGAAAGCAGTATCTCTGAAAGGCTATATGCTGTATCATTTCAGTTACAGGTTTCTCCTGCTATCCAAAAGTATAGTATTCCTGTGAAACGTTTCCTAAACTGAAATCATATAATAAAAATGACCTGATTGCTATTTTCACGTTTTACCTTTTTGTTATAGAAACAAATATCCTTCAGAACGTTTTCCAGTAAGTGACAACAGGTACTAATGTAGGTTTTTTTGTAGAAGTAAAATAGTTTTAGGTGAACTTTCAAAAAACTGGAGATACCTATATAAAACATTCTAGAAAGGGCAAAAGTAAAAATATCCAGGATTGTCAGGGATTCAAGGGAGGGGTGTTATGGTTCAACAGGTGAAAATGGGATTTTCATAAAAGTAAAATTATTCCATATGATATTGGAAGACAGACAAGGAGATGGCCAACAGACATGAAAAATACTCATAATCACTTATCACATGGGAATTGGAAATCAAAATTACAGTGAGATATTATCTCACACCTATAAGAACTCATCTAAAAAAAACCTAGAGACAACAAGTGTTGGTGAATATGGAAAGAAAAAGGAACTCTTATGGTGGTGGAATAGAGTCTGTTCCATTCTCTATGGAAAACTGTGAAGGTTTCTCTATGGAAAAGTATAGAAGTTTCTCAAAATATTGAAAATAGATATGCTATATGAGCAGCAATTCCACTCCACTAGTCTACCCTAAGAATGCAAGAACACTAAATTGAAGGCACATATGTACTTTTAGTTTAGGTTATGGAAACAACCAAAGTATACATTGGCCAATGAGTAGATTAAGATTTGGTGTATATACATAATGGAATAGTACTAGCTTAAAAATATAATAAGCTTGTCATTTGCAACAATAAGGATAGAACTGGAGGAAATCATGATAAAATTACTCAGAATAAATGCAAATACCAGATGAGTTCTGTGTGGGACACAGAGAAATAAAACAAAGAAACTGACAAAACTAAACAAAAACAAACCCTAGAAATATAACTGCAGCATTGATGCTACTAGAGAGGATGACAGGTGGGAACAAAGGAAGGAAAAGGTCTAATGGTCTATGGTAAAAGACTATGGATGCTTCGGCGATGGGCCTGTGCTGACATTTGTCTCAAGAAGTATGCACCTATTCTGATCACATACAGCATTATAAACCAATGTTACCTCAGCAAAGTAAATGAATAAATGAAGAAAGATAGGAGGGAGGCAAAATCCCAGTAAAATCATGAACAAATGCACTGAATATATTTATGGCAAAGGTTAAATTCCTCTGTGCCTTTACTAAAAAGCATTGAATGACAATCCTTGAACATTCACAAGGGATAAATTCTATGGTACACTTTAGTAAAGATTACCTAAAGAATAATATATCTGAAAAAACAAAAGCTATGCATATATAATAAGGTAGATTTTAGAAAAAGACAGACTAGACACTGGTTTTTAAAAGATGTCTGTCACAATGAAGATAGAAATGACATTACAGCTTTAGTTAGGATTTATTTTGTAATTTATACAATGTAGAAAACTCTTTTTTCAGAGTTCTGCCTCATAATCAATATATTCACAATGTGAGCAGGTAACTATGACCCATATGTGTAAAAATCAGATTCCCTCTCTCAAATTGCACTTTGATTTTCTTAATTGTTGGAACTCTTGACTGAAAAGGGAGATCTGAAATGACACCAGCACCAACAAAGTAAAATATGTGGGCTTAGATAATCATACACACTGGAATCTCAAGGGAAAAATAAATTGCATTAGCCCTAGAGTCTTAGTCTGAATGTTGTTTTCACTGTATCTCAATTAGAGGCTGCAAAAGAAAGGCACAAACAATAATTTGACTATGATCTACAAATAAATTGAAGGGCACAATTAAGGAAATCAAATTCAGATCTACAAATTACCAAAGAACAACATTCTTAGGCCTCCCTGGTGGCACAAGGGTTAAGTCTCAGCTCTATGAAGCTTTGGTAGTTCAATCCCTGGCCAGGAAACTAAGCCACATGATGCAGCAGGTCTGTCCTGTATGGTCTGCGGCTCCCCTCAGCAGTCTATTTCAGTGGATCTGCCTGCTCTGTTCCCTGCTCTGTCTCTGGTAAATCCTCTCACACACCTTCCTACACCTCTGGGCTATACCTCAGCTCTTGTATGCATTAATCTTGTTAAGAATTTTAACAAGCAGAAAGTAAGAGCAAGAACTAGTCAAGCCTATAAAAAAATCTCAAAACATAATCACGTGAAAAGGCCAGCCTATAAATCATCTAATATGGTATCTCTTGAACACAAAAGCATACCTACGACTGGGGGACACATTCAAATTAATCAAGACAATAAATTCCATCACTCTTATTTCTTCCTAAGGCCTTTTACATACATTCTACCATCAGTGACCCAGCCCACTTCCCAGTTATCAGAAAGTAACCAAAACCACTTGTAGAGGGATTTAGACATTTTCATTAGTGTATAGTCTTTCCCTGCTGCTCACTGTACAGGGATACCACACACAGCCATGCCAGTTTCCAAAACACATTGATATGGGTTTTTCAGAGGTAATGCCCTTTTCTGAACACATTCTTGAACAGGAAGCCTTGGCATGTCTCTCTTTGCCTCCAAAATCTCTAAAATCAGAAACCATATACCACTGTCAATGTGTCCGATGAGCTTATAGGTTTAATCACACATAAGAGCTCAAACAGCCTTACCTGTACAAATACAAAACCGTCTGATGGAGCCAAGGAAAACAGTGTAGAATCCCTCTTTCCACAAATATTCTACAAAGAACCGTGTATGCCTTGAATCTTTTTAAGCATCATGATTTACTTCCTTGCCTCAACTGTAGTTTGTATTAGGACATTTTCTTATACACTTGAAAGAGATGTGTATTCTGCATGTGTTTGGTATAGGATTAAGTGTCTATCAGTTCAAGTTGGTTAACAACAGAATTATTCAGTTTTCTATATTAAGCACCAGGTAATTGGTTTGTAGACCAAACATGACCAATTGCCCATTTGGTAAATAAGGGTCAATTGGAGCATAACTATGACCATTCAGCTTGTGTATTGTGTGCTTGTTTTGCATCATGAGGGAAGAAGTCTATTGTTGCTACAGTGGCCATATGCACACAAAACCTAAAGTATTTATTACATGGCTCTGTACTGAAAAATGTTTGTTATGTCTATTCTGTCTATATCAGCGTTCTCTATTTTTATTCATTTTCTATTTATTCTATTTCTTGTTAAGTCGTATTGATGCATTTTGAAGCTTTATTTTAATTAAGTGAACGAATGTTATTTTATTGTAAACTGACTCCCTTTTCCTAATGTTATGTCCCTCTTTAACTATACTCTTAAATATATTTTATCTGGTATTCATATAACTTTATTATAATTTTTTGTTATTACTAGCATAACATATAGTATAGCATATATATTTTAATCCTGTCATTTTAACCTATTTGTATCAAAATATTAAAGATAGGATTATTTTTCAGTTATAAGTATGTTTTGAGTTTATTTAATCGAGTAGTAGTTACTCCTAAACTGTGGGTTTGTTTCATTTTTTATTTAAGGTGATCATTGATCTGATTGAGTTTATAGTACCAATATGCTGTTTTGTTTTGTTTTTTATTAATCCTGCCCATTTTTAAAATTTTTTCTCCATCATCTTTGGATTATCATTTCCCTAATTACAAAATATGTTTATATTTTATCCCCTACGTGTATGAGCTATGCATCCCTTTTTTATGATTACTAGTATTCATAGTACTTATGTATCTAACAATATTATCCCAAATTATCTATTTAAGATCCTTATTAAATAAGATTTCCTCTCTCCCCTCTTGGCCTTTGAGATGTTATTTATTGCTATGTATTTTATTTTACACATATGTTGAACACTAAAATATGTAGTTATTTGCTTTAAATGTTTTTATATGCAAAATACTATATCAAGGTTTTTATATTTACCCATACATTTACGGTACTCTTCATTTCTTTGTGTAATAACAGATTTTTGTCTGGTATCAACCATCTGACTAACTTCCTTTAACATTTCTTACAAAGTTTCTGGTGATTGACTATCTTAATATTTGTGCATATAGAAAGTCTTCTCTTTCACTTTTTTTTAAAAAAGATCTTTTTAATGGGAATATAATTGTGATGTATTATTTTTCCCCTTTTGAGTTCAGAGATGTTGATTCACTATTTTTTTGAATGAATTTTTTAAGATTTATTTATTTATGCATACAAGCACTGGGGTACAGGCCAGAGGTGTGGGGAGTGAGAGGATTCACCACCGAGAACAGGGAGCAGAACAGGCAGATCAACAGAAGTACACTGCTGAGGGGAGCAGCGGGCACAGCAGGAGAGGTCTGCCTGCGCCATGTAGGTCCCCACCCTGGCCAGCAGCAGGGATCGAACTCGTGCTGCAGTGGTTTGCTTCACAATTTGTTGCTTAATCCACTGCGCCACCAGGGAGGCCCTGGAATGAATTTTTAATATTCTCTCCCTGTAATTTTCTTCCCCTGCACATGGCTCCTGGGAAGAGTTTTTATTTATCTTAGGTTTTAAACAGTTTGATTATGATGTTACTAGTTTCTTCCTATTTCTTGCACTTGGAATTCTCTGGGCTTCTTAGATCTTGAAGAATTTATTGTTTTCATCAGTTTTTTTTTTTTTTTTTATTTAGTCATTACTTACTCAATTTTCCCATCTTCTTGATAGTTTCTCCTTCTGGGACATACATGTGTACTCAATTGTTTGATGAAACTTTGCTCATGTTTTTCTTCTTTTTTCTTACATTCCTAACTTTGACTATACACTAGTCTTTTGCAATATCATCTTCAACACTGCATATTTAACTGTGCAAGTGCCATTAGTGTCTTTTTCATGTATCCTATGCTTTCAAAAAATATTCAAGTTTTCCTCCATCTTCTTGAAATTTTTGTAAGCCTTTCCACATTGTTGTATACTTTTTCATGTATCCTATGCTTTCAAAAAATATTCAAGTTTTCCTCCATCTTCTTGAAATTTTTGTAAGCCTTTCCATTGTTGTATACTGATTCTATCATCTATGTCATTTCTGGTGTTTTACCAATGATCGGGTCTTCTGCTAATCAAGAATATTACAGCAAATATGGAACTAGAGCAGCCTTTATTCTTTCAGTATTATAACCCATTACTGAGGCATATCTTTCTAACTTTTGTGCTGTGTCCTGAAAACTCCGTGTAGGTGGTAAAATGGGACAATTGTATAACTCACTTCATTTGCTCTCTTGCTCAGGAATCACTATCATGTGTTGTTTATTGTTCGCTGTTCCAAAACTCTTGTTTCCTATATTTTATCCTATGTTTTAATTGTTAAAAGCAAAAAGATATGTCACAGCACTGATTCTATCATGGCTGTAAGTAGATGCCTTATCTCCCCAATCCAGTGAGTTTCTTATGCATTATTTTTATTACAATAATTGTTTCTGAACAGATATAACAGCATACTTCATTGAAGCTATGTCGCTGATTCTTAAATTCACTAATGTGCTTATGTACCAGTATGAAAAACTAATATTTCCCATTTAATTTCCACACACTCTCTCTATATCTGTATTGCAGAGATACTAAAAGTGAAAAAATCAACACCATCAAGTTAATGAAACATGATCGTATTGACAATATATTGCAAACAAGCATATTACAACAAGATTGAAATTCATATGAGGCAATTTTTAACTAGTTTTACTTTTTCTATTTGATATGAATATGGCATAAAGAGGCATTTAATCCTTTTATAATTATCCTAGTAATCACACTCATTTCCATGGGTGGAACATGGCCTTTCAAAAACTGAAAATTATTGTACAGAATGAGTGTGCCTGCCATTCATTAAGTATATTTTCTGCAACTATGATAAATTGACTAAGAACTACCATAAACTTCTTATACAATTAGAGTCTTATAATGACACTGTGGTATTTCCTTAATCAAATTTAACTGAAAGTATGAAAGAGAATAAGTATTACAGTGAAACATTGCATTCACCATATTTAAAGTAAATGCTTATCACATCACTCTTCTGAAAATGAACATTTATATTATTATCATGTTTTCATCTCAGTAGTCCCTTAGGTAAGGGACATCATTTCTAACCACAAATCAAATTTGAACTGAGAGGCAAGTGTACAGAAGTTTTAATATATAAGCAAATTAGTTATCAAAACTTTTTGGGGCGTGGATGGCTAAGAACACATAGAAAGTCTGGAACAAATAATGACCTGGTATGACATAAACATAAAAAAACAATGGATGCTTAAACCCAGATGAAGATGATAAGGAACCATAAAATGTGATCTGCCTAATCCACCACCCTTAATAATAAGAACGCCTTAAGTTATGTACCAGTGAAAGATCTGACTTACTAATTTACAATTCCAGTAGCTGAATGAATTCATAAAGGGTAGGGTAGATACTGTATTTTTGTGAGTTTTAACTTCTATTATGATATATAGAAGAGTCTAGGTACTCAAACATTTGTACAATTGAATTTTAAATGTGCTATGGGAAAGTAAACCTATTCGAATATTTCTTGAACACAGTCAAATCCAGTGTTTACTAATAAATGGAGAGAGAAGCCTCCTGACTCCATTTACCTGGGAGTCTGGACCTAGTTAACATGCTGAAGTGAACAAATGGGACATTGTTAGAGGTAATTTTTGAAATAATATCAAATTTTATATCATTTTAAGACTTCATTATGAAGCATTCATTTTAATGAGGTAGCTTAGACCAGTTTTAATATAGTTTTGGAAAAGGTCAGCATAAACATATTTTTATGTATCATAAAACAAGGATTATAAACTAATTAATTTTATGACCCATAACCATGCAATTAAAGATGTGAAGTCATCAATTTTCTGAAACTTCAAAGCATACCTCCCTAGTGACCATTTAAATTAGCTACATTAGTGTGTATTTCTTCTGTAAGGCTTACTATCATTGTAGGGCTGTGCTCTATGTACATTGTCAAATATATTGATTTTCCCATCTTTACTGTGTATATCAAGATATTTCATATCACTAGCAGGAAATTAATATGTTCAGAAAGCAGATTATCTAATAACAGTAATGGGATCTCTGGTTCCCATAACAGAGAACTGATTAACTTTTGTAATATGGGTAAAATTGCTTGATTTATGAAACATACATAAGTGGGAAAGCAAATATTCTTATAGCTCTGTCATTACATAAAACATCTGAAAAATCAGTTTACTACTCATATAACAAACATCAAGTGTCTTACTAAGAATTCATCATTATTTTTTGTCATCAGTTGTATGAGGCTATAAAATACAGGTTTTAAGTTCTAACAGATTATGTTATCACACTCATTTAATAAATCAGATTCCTATTTACTCTTCTATATCCTATTTAATATTCAAGAGAGTGAAGCAAATATTTAGAGATTTTAAGGAATAAACAACCAGCCATCATAATATACATTTGTTAAGAAAGAAATTATACAAAGAACAAAATCCTTTAGGTAAGGAGGTTTCTTTAATATATCATCTCCGAAGTTTTCAGAACATGATAGAATAAAGCATGACTGCCAAAAATGATCCTTTGAAACATGAAGATAATGGCTAATGATCTTGAATCACTTCAGAAAAGTGAAAGTAAAACATATTTTAATTCACTAATGGTTACTTTATCCTAGGTCTCTATACATTCATTTATTTTTTACTGAATATTGAGTAGAGTTAATCAGGAATTACATTTTTTTAAACTGTTAGGGAAAGTAAATTGCATAAACATCTATTGAATTTCTTATATATGGATTTCTAATATTAAAGAATTCCAAATTCTCAGAACTTTAAAAATTAACTAATGCTTTTGAGATCAATAATGACACACTGAAATTTAATAAACTGACTTCTAGGTATTTTGCTGATAAATATATTCAGTTTATTCTAGTTCAAACTCATAGAGAGACATTAAATATAATGAAAAAAACAAGTTGTTATAAGGGCATCAAGGTCAATTGAAGAAAATTTAGATTGAATAAGACAAGTCTGGAAATTGAAAAGTAAATGCCTCAAGTAAGAAAAGGAAGATACTTTATATTCATCAGAATTTAGTTCTATAGTTCAGATGATTTTTTTCTTTCTTTCTAGGTGGGAAAATACATAAAAAGTACAACACTGTGAAAAAATAAAATATTAAAAACCTAACTATTGAAAACTCTGAACACACAATTTTTCACTTCATATATACAACAGATATAGTTCTGAAACTTGGAGCATTTTTATTTACTAAAATAACTATGGATGTATAAGTGAATAGACAGACAGAAAGTTAGTAATGAGGAACCTGTCTGGTGCCTTTGGAACTCTGATTACAGTAAATAATTTCCTTGAAAATCATTCAGTAAAAGGGAGACTGATGCCCTCTTTCCAAGTGTTCAGTAAGGATACAAAAGCTTCACCAGATGTTTTGAGGAGAAAGCGGTTTAAAATAGGAACAAAGAAGCTTTAACAAGTGTTGGAGTTAAGAGGAAATCAGGTTAGAGACTACTGAGCTGCAGGAAAGGCAAGGATGGTCTCTAAGTCTTCAGAAAAGCAAGCGGGTACTTTCTAGGACAATGTTCAGGAGTGTTAGGGGACACCACTGATGACACCAGCTACCAGGAGCACGAATGTGAGTGATCTCAAGAGACCATCCACACATTGTAGATAAATCACAGTATCTGCTCTCTGAGATAATTTTCACATGACTTCCCCAAGCTGCCACACAAGAATAATGGCTTCTCCCGTTTTCCATCATTCCAGTCTGCATACGTCCATTCATAGGTGGGATTTGACAAGCGCTCTCCTGGTAGGGGAGTTGGGGAAATGATGTTTTCAGGCCTTATACTTTCATGGGGGTAAGCTTTGAAAAACAGATGGCACTAAGTATGAACAAACATTAGAACTCTGCTGTGCTTTGTTTAAAGAGGATTTTAGGGTTGTTTTAAATAATAATAAAGCTAATTTGTAGAATTAAAAGTCAAGATACAATTAAAGCATTATAAGCATGTAAAGGAAACAATTTGATATAAATTTTCTTATTGATGTTTTCTAAACCAAATATTCTTTGGTTTGTTCCTTCTGTAACATTTAAATAATGCTGGAAGAGAAACAACTTGATATACTCTTTTTTTTTTTTTAACCTTTCCAACAAGAGTTATCAATTTAGATCCACTAGCTGGAATGGACCCATAATACTGGAATCATGTTTTAGAATACAAAGTAGTTTATGTTTCACCTATGCTTAAATTCAGGTTTTCTTTTTTTAACTCAAGTTATCAAAAGTCATTTTCTACATTCCTGAAATCTTTAAAGTCTCAACTTATCTGCACTTACCATATTAGGAGTTACTATAGATGTCAGCTTATTAAGATGTACCGTTTTCACATAAGTCTGCCCTACTAAACTGAGTTCTTTGAAGACAGGAACAATGTATCACTTGACCTTTGTCATGGCCTAGCCAACAGCACAGTATCAGCAAGTGGCAATTAAAGAAAGAAAATCAGTTTTCTAGAGAAAGCTAAAAAGGATTGTTCAAAGAACTTAAGAAAATGAAGTAAGTGGCAGCAAAAATTTTCAAAATATCACTTGTCAGAACTTGTTTCCCAATCCAAACCATGTCATGCTAACATAAACATGACAACAGGAAGAAACTCTAGTTAACCAGGACAGAAAGAAAAGGGAGTTCAAAAGATAAAATTTGGGGCTTTTCTCACCACACCTAAAGTGGGTTTAGTGCCTCATCAGATCTTCTCATTTAGACCCCAGTGGCTCCTGATGAAAGTGCATTATAAGTACCTGGTGGGCTAGGTACTTTATATGGGAGCCCAAACTATTTGGACGTGTGTGTATGTGTTGAGGGTAGGGGGAGACTGGTTTTGCTTTAGATCCTATCACATGGTTCTTAATACTTGTTCAACACTTGCTGAATATTTATTATTTAGGTATGAGAAGTTATTAATGATGAATATAATAAACACACAAGTCAGTTTCTGTTATAGAGTTGACTACTTGCTTCTCAGTAAATCAAGCTGATAAAGGGGAAGGAGATGAAGGTCTTTTGCAAGAATGAGAGAAATGGAACCCAGATATTGAATGCTGGTAGAAAGAGTCTGAGCAACTGAAGACAGGTACATAGGTAAATAGGTAAGTAGAGATAGATTTATACTGAATGGAAGTTTTTTTTAAAGCCAGGTTTATTAAAGTATAGTTTACGTATAGCAAAGGTTGCCCTTTTAAAGTACAGTTTTAGGCAGGTATATTTACACAGCAGTAATATCATTACAACCACAATGGGGATATAAAATGTTCTAACAATTCCTCGTACTTGCATGTTCTTTTGTAGATAATTCCTTCTAAGTCATTGGCGATTTTAAACTGATAGTTTTTATAAGAATTGAGAAATTCTGATGTACCTGGTAGTAGGCAAAAATAATGTTGAATTCTAATTTTTACTTAAAAAATTGAAATTTATGATGGCCACCAAAGTCTGCTAATTGTTTCTTTTTTAGTTATTTCTAAGCAAATCTGGCAAAGTACCCATTATGGGTGATCACCTATTGTTTGGCAGTGATTCTTTAAATTAAGGGAGAAATACAACTCATAGCTCAAATAGTCACATGAAAAATTTTCATTGTGTTAGCTGTTATTCTGTTGTAAGTAGATGATGTTGTAAGTAGGATACACACACACGCACACACACTCCCATTTCTTTCATGCATAATATTAAACTAAGGTGTATTCAATAATCACGATTTGATAAAGCAACAAACTTTTAAGACCTCATCAATGTGTAGATTCTCAGAGAAGTAGACAGACATCCAAAAATTGCAAAAATGTTTGAGGAAATCAGCTGTTAAAGAAAATGTGAAGTAAGGGACATGGAGGAAATATAAAAGTCCATGGAAGCACATTAGACTGCGGTTCAGTTGCACAAACACTTAGAAGGTCATTCCTAAATCCTAGTAATAACTTCCTGCCAGAGAAGATCCCTTATCCCGTGAGCAAGTTTTAGTGTTCCAGTTGGTTCAGCCATTGGTCACTGGCTAGGATTCCAGAGTCCTGCAACTAGGGACTTGCAGCTACAGATCTGACAGACACAGCACCAGAGCCGCTATGATCAAGAACAAGTGTAAGAAAACTGGACATGTCGTCCTATTGTCTTTCACTATGTCTCTACAGCAGCCAAAAATACAATGCCAACCACTACTGCACTATTACCACCTAGATTTTTCCCACGGCATCTTTGGTTTTCCAACATCAGGACAAATGTCTACATAATGAAAATGAAAAACAATTCCTTAATTGAGTTTTGCCTTGTGGACTCCCTGAAAGTATCTTGGAGTCTCTTCCCTCACTATGATGTGTCCACAGTACAAGCTCTGTATATCAAACAGACTGTACTAGATCAAGCTGGGAAACACAAAACTGTTTTAAAGTCATTCAATTCCTTTTTGTGGTGAAGTTGTATCCCATCATGCGAATATATCAAACTGTTTGTTACCAGGCTGCAGCAGACAGGAGGAGTGGTCTCTGGCCCCCCTGCAAGTTAGTGTGGCAGTCCTTCCTCAGAAACCTTTTTTGGAGCAGTGTGCTGCCTGGATTGTGGAACAATCAGGTGTGAGATGTGGGTTGACTGATACCAGGACTCCACCTCAGGAGGAGGCTCTGACTGAGACAGGGGCCAGAGGAGGACCCAAGGCCAGAGAGCCCCCCCAAAAAAGCTCCTAAAGGCTTTTATGACAGTTGATCTGTCCTAATTCTGTCAGTGATGAGCATTACACACATGGATATATGTGTTAAACTACATTGAGTTGTGCACCATTAAAAGAATTGTATACCAACTCATAAAATAACATTAAAGAAACATAATACAGTGTGAATAATAAAAAGTCAAAATTAAACCTTTTATATCTGTTAGCATTGTAAATAGAAGTTATGAGAATATGAAGGTAATCAATCACCACACTCCTCTTATATGTGTTTCTTTGAAGGAAAACACAAGCAACTGACAACAGGCACAAGGTCATTTAAACAAATGGACTTGACTCTGTCAAGCAGTAAGATGTGTCTACGTGTATATCAAACAGACAATTATCTCTACTCTTGAAACCAGAATTTAAATCACTTTAAAACTTGCCCATGTATTTTCAGAGCATGGGTTACCTATAAAGACATAAGAAAAAAAAAAAAGTATCACAGAGCTAGTCAATGAATAAAATCTCTGGCAAAAAAAATAATGATTTTTTTCTTTTCCTGCCTTCTTGGTTTCAATTGCTACATCAACACTTTGTCTCAAAGCAATGTACAGTCATACTGAATTTCATCATTTGTTACTTATGAGTATCCTTTATCAACATGACCTTAATACGGTTTTCTGAGAATAAAAAAATAATTCTGTGATCAAACACACTACACTATAAAAAGTTATTGAATCGCAGCATTGAAATCAATTCATGTAATGACCCAAGAGAGCATATATTCAATATACAAACAGAAATACATGACATGGGAACTACACAATGGACTTCCCATGTTTATTGATAATCTTACTGATTTCATAAAGTTTTGACAAAATAGATCTCGTTGGAAGCTAGCAAAATGGACTTTGTAGATGTGATAAGTATATGCACAATGATTGGGAACAACACAATCACAACATTCTTATGAAAGGAGGCAGAAGGGTAATGCCCAGAGAAGGAGATGTGATTATGGAAGCAGAGGTTAAAGATGTGAATAACTTGCTGGAGCTGGAGAATGGAGGCAACTTCTCGAACCTGAGAAGGTCAAGGAAACTGCTTCTTCTCTGGAACTTCCAGAAGGAATGCAGTATGGTTGACACTTTGGTTTTAGGACTTCTGACCTCCAGAACAGTAAAATAATAAATGTGCATTGTGGTCATTTGTTAATGAAGCATTGGAAAGCGAATGCAGATGAGCAAGCCAAGCTTCACAAGTTACAATTTTACCCAGTACCTAAAATCAAAAACATTACTGAACCCAGATCTAACCAAGAATATTTTATTTTTTTATGGGTCATCCCATCATCCATGGAAAGCTGCTATAATTAAATTTAATATGATTAAAGCATCAAGGAATACAAACAGACCTACATGAAAAATTTCACCAGTTTTTTTTTTTAACTGCAATATTCTAAAGTATCATTCTGGCACAAACTAAACCTCTTTTTATATGCCACTTTTTATCTAATTTCTTATGTATAGCATAAATGTTGAAGTTCCAAATTTTTAAAGTGAGGTCTACATTACAATTTTTTGAGGCCATTCAATCTTGACCAATCTAATCTGATATGTATTATCTATAGCCACTATAACTCAGTGAAATAAACAGCTTCTATTTCACTGTTCCCCACATCCACTCTAGAATTATCCATGTTCAACCTTCTTGCCAGAGGGGTTTATTTAAATTTAAATAGAGGGTTAATTTCACCTTTCTGCATAAAAGTTTTAAATTTTTACCAAAATAGCCAAACTTAGTCTTCCACACTTGAAGTTTTATTAAATCTCTTCCTACCTCCATTTCACATAATATAAACTTGTAAGGGGTATGTCAGGAGCATTAGACTGTAGTGTTGCAACTATTGATCTGTTTGGCAAATCCCTATTTATCCTTCAAACCTCAACTCAAGATTCCTTAACTATTTTTGTCTGAACTTCCAGATGACTATTAGAGCTTCTTCCTTCTTACCATTATGGTAGTCTGTAAATGAACTCAGAGTGAAAATAGCCCAAAGTTCATATGTTCACATAGAGTAGTGAAATTAGCCTGTTTTTTTTTTTCAGTATGCGTGTACTTTTCAGTATGCATATTTTCTGGAAGCAAATCACCTTTCTCATTAACTCATTTGTATTTCTAAAGAAATCGGTTTGTTTGCACGATAGCATCTACTTTTTCACGTTAGTTGAAAATGGCAAAACTACCACAGGGAAGAATTGATATTTGCCATAAATAGTGCAATACTGCCAAATGTCATCAAACTGAGCTATACTGGGAATTATTTTGAGCTGCCCATGTACATGCTTGCAAAGTTTAATATCAATCTTAGTGGATAACAAGGTGGACAACCTAGTGTCAAGCAACATACTGGCTATAAGGTTAGCAAGACTGTATTTGATTCAATCAATCAAATACTCTTGGACACTTTTTATCATCCTAACATTGGTGTAAAACTATGAGACTCAAAAAGAGGAAGAAGATATAGATTCCTTACCCAATTTTTTTTAATTTAATTTTTTTTAAGATTTATTTATTTATGCACACAAGAGGTGGGGTACAGGCCAGAGGTGTGGGGGGTGAGAGGATTCACCACAGACAGAGCAGGGGCAGAACAGGCAGATCAACAGAAGCACACTGCTGAGCGGAGCAGAGGCAGGAGAGGTCTGCTGCGCCATGTGGGTCCCTCCCTGGCCGGCAGCAGGGATCGAACTCGTGCTGCAGTGGCTGAGATTTGCTTCATAGTGTGTTGCTTAACCCACTGCGCCACCAGGGAGGCCCTTTTTTAATTTTAGATGAAGGGAAAATCAACATAGTAAAATATTGAAGAAGTCAGAAGATTAATGATATTTTATAGCTAGGGAACATACATTATTATTTCAAAACCATATATAGTGAATAGTAAAATGCTAAATTGAGTGACAATTATTTTTAAGGACATTTTGAGTTTTATAGACTGCTAGCTGAGTAGTACAGATAAGAAGAACAAAGGATTTGGGATTGTTTGGGACTCAAGTGACTTGGAATGACCTGTGATATTTTATTTTAAATAAGAAACCCTAGAGCAGATAAAAGAGGGATATCAATTATATGAATAGACTGAGATGGGAAATGGAAAACGGATACCAGCATAAACAAAGGGACAAAATCAGAATTCAGTACAGAGCAGAAAACAACATGATGTGATAAGTAGAAGAGAGTCAAAATTTCTTCCATTAACTAGTATCAGGTTACAGGTGAATCAGAAATTGACCCTGTGACAGCATATCTTCAGGTGCTATCAGCGGAGACCTCCCCAGTAAGTAGGCCACCAGGGTTACAGACTGTTCTTCTAGAATTATGGCTTGGTTATTTTAATCTCTCTTACACCAGTTATCTAAGTGTTTTATCCACATTTTTATCTGTAAAATGAAAATAATATGTTCCAGGAACTCACTGTGTTCCAGGAACTCTTAGGGTTATTTGAAATGAAACAGTACATGTAAAACTCTCAGTGCTATTTACAATAAAAAAAAAACACATGTAAAAGCCCTTAGCACAGCTCCTGCCACGTATTATATAACCATTAGCTCCCCTTTCTGTCATGTAAGGAAAAACAAAGAAACAAAGACAGCCACAAAGGGAATGCCACCATTGATTGAATATTGATATTTACAAGAACAGAAAATTATTTTGTAAATCATTTCATGAGCACAGAAGGCAAAATATGACTATCTGTGCAAAAATGATGAGCTAGAAAAATCCATGGATGGATCCATGTGTAACACATAGGCTTCAAGTCATAGTTAAATCAAATCATTATATAGATCTATTGCCCATAAATGATATTTCAACCTTTTATATGTACTGATATTTTAAAAAGTTAAACATTCATAGAAAACTTTTGTTTTCTATGTCTTGAATGGATATTATATGTATATATATATCCCTTTCACATATACATAAATATATATATATATAATCAGTCATAGGTATTTTTCCTCAGAAAAACTATTTTCCAGTAGAAATCTTTGACTCCCACCCATCAGGCAAGCACCTGCGTGGTAAGTGCCCTCCCTACTTGTAATTGGGACACTACACAGGAATCACAGCACCTAATTTGCTTTGGCAACAGCATGACAGCAGGGCACCACTTAGTATTCTCTGGACAAAAGAAAGGATGATGATGCACAGCTGTTTTAAAGGCAGCCTAAGCTGGAAGTTGAATAGGATGAAGCTACACCATGTCAAAGCATGACTCAAACACATTGTGAAGCAATGTCAAACATAAAGGGCTAGGAGAAACTCACCAAAAGCAAAAGAAACTCATGGAAAATATCCCTTGAAGGTTTTGATTTAAAAGGTTAGGAGAGAAAGCTTTTAGATGCTTAGAACTTGCGTCTCATTTGGGAACACATTTGGTTTGCATTTACAAAAGATCCACTGGGTACATGTTTTGTAAAGTTCCCAATACATCTGGTACAGTGAAACTTGAATTCAGATTATGCAAATGCATTAAAGTTTCCTATCACCAATGATCACATTTTATATTTTAAAATATTCATTCAATAAAATCAGCTCTACCAATAATCACAAATTATTTGCAACTTAATTTCTAACAAGGTTGATTGGTACCAACTGCCTAGAGTACTGTGCTGAAGACTTTAAAGCTGTATCAAGTTCTAACTTAATATAGCTTCAAGTTGTTTCTGAGTTGCAACCAAGTGAGGCAGTGGTAGGATACATATTACATATTTGAAGGGTATGTAAAAACTAAAAATCACTAATAAGAAAACTTGAAAGTTCAAAATTACATGGAAACTAAACAACTCACTCTTGAACAATCTTCAGGTCAAAGAAGAAATCAAAAGGCTATATAAAAATAAATATCTTGAAACAAACAAAAATCAAGACATAACAAAATTTATAGAATAAAGAAAAAGCAGAACTAACATTCTACATTAAGAAATAAAGGAGAAAGATCTCAAATAAACAATGTAAGATTTAGCACAGGAACTTGAATAAGAAATATAAAGTATACTCAGAGTTAGCAGAAAAATAGATATAATAAATATTAGAGCAGAAAAAAAAATGGAAAATCATTCGAAAATATCAACAAAACTAAATCAGGAAAGTAAAACTGAAACAAAAAGAAATAAAAATTATGAAGCAAATCAATAACAAATTGACTGAATAATTACTCCACAATACCCGGTCTCAGACAACAGCTCAAGAAAAGATGGGTTCACTGGTGAATTTACTAAACATTCAAAGAAAAGTCAGGATCAGAACATGAATGGAACTGGAAGGGATTATGCTCAGCGAACTAAGTCAGAAGGCAAAAGAAAAATATCAGATGGTTCCTCCCCTAGGAGGAATATAAGGGAACCAAATAAGGATCAAGGAAAGGAATAAGAACAATAATAATAATAATAATAATAATAATGACAATAAAGACACAAAAATCAAAAATGAAAAGACAAGGAAAATCGGGGAAACTTGGTGGGGAGGGGGAGGGGGAGGACTGAGGGAAGAGGGGAGCACGGGGGACTGAGGTGATGGAGCACTGGTGAGATGGTGCTGGGGAATACATGGAGATTACAATTGATGTCAAATATATGTAAATTAAAGGGAAAACATAGAATAAAAAATAAATTTAAAAATATATACACTAATATAGGTAACAGGACACGTTTCCAAACTCATTCGGTGATGGTAGCATCATTTACTCACTAAATCACTGATTTATTACAAAGAATAATGAATTATATAAATCAACAGCCAGAGGGAAGAGAATAGAGAGGGTATGGGGAAAAGGTATGGAGCGTCCAAGCCTTTTCTAGGTGATCCATTCTCCTCAAAATCTTCCTTGTTTACCAAGCAGATAACTCTATGAAGCACCTTCCTATTAGGCTTTTATGGCAGTTCATCACTTAAGGTATGAGTGATTAAAACAATGGCTACTGACAACTAATCTGTACCTCTAGTGCTTTTCCCTTTTCAGGAAATCAGGAAATGTGACTGAAAATACCACCCTCTACTCATGTTGATTTCATAGCCTCCCTCCTCACGTTTCCTAAAATGGATCTCCATTCATATAACAAAAGATAACTTTATCATTTTAAGAAATTCAAGGCAGATCAATTACAGAATATATAGATATAGATATCCTATACATCACAATATCACATACATACAGCAGTCCCACTTCTAGGTGCATCTCTAAGAACATAAAATCAGTGTTTCTAAGAGATTATCTGCACTCCCATGCTCATTGTAGTTCTGTTAACCATTGCTAAGATGTGGACACAATCTCCACAGACAGGTGAATGGATACAAAAATGTGATATAAATTACAGACTATTGTTCAGTCTTAGAATGGCCCTGCGATTTACAACAACATGAATGGGCTTAGAGAACACTACACTAAGTGAAAATAGTCAGGCACAAAAAGACAAATACAAGACACCATTTACATGTGTTATTTCAAAAGTCTCATGAGAAGCTGACAGTAAAATGGAAGTTGTACAGAACTAAGAAGTGGAAGAAATTGGTAGATGTGGATCAAAAGGTATAAATTTTCATTTACCTCGGATGAATAAATTCTAGATATCTAAGGTACAGCTGGTTTCTGCAGTCAATAATATAATACAGTATATTTGAAATTTACTAAGAGAACAATCTTAAATGATTCCAACACACATCTATAAACATTAAGAGGTATAAATTTCATGATATGTATATTTTTCTTATATGTGGGTGTGTATATATATATATACACCCACATATCAAAATATCATGTTGTATACCCTAATAGAATTTTTACTTCACAAAAATTTTTATTAAAAGACCCTAAAAAGTGATTCCAAAGGACACTACTAAAGCTGTATTACTTCCATTTGTACAAAGGAGCTTTAATTAGCAAAAAATAAAAACACTAGAAAGTTACTCATCTCAGTATCTTCCTACCTATATATATGTAGAACCAGGATAATTGCAGAATTCTTAGTTGAGAATACTGCTTTGGATTCAGTGATACCAATATTTATATTCCATTTTGAGCACTTTTAAGACTTGTGATCTTAGCCAAGTTACTTGAGTTTATTATGCTTTAGCTTTCTCACATGTAATGTAGAAATGATGCTACTGACTTATTTGGGAGATTGTAATGATTAATGTAATTGAAAAGCATTTAATGTTATGCTATTGTTTCAAAAACATTCCGATAACCAAAGATTATTTAGTTAAAATTAAATTTAATATTTTATATTAGTCAAATATCACACAGTGAATCCTTGAGGTTCAGCAAATTTTAAGAGATCTATAATAAAAAATCCTCTAAATATGTGTCTTATCTGTATATATTCTATTTTATATACTACATAAGATAAACC
The DNA here is from genome assembly GCA_019455555.1 of Galemys pyrenaicus. Taxonomy (NCBI): domain Eukaryota; kingdom Metazoa; phylum Chordata; class Mammalia; order Eulipotyphla; family Talpidae; genus Galemys; species Galemys pyrenaicus. Next base: position 1,975,137 of record JAGFMF010012288.1, on the reverse strand, counting down.
ATATAAATTTATCAAGAATAAACAGAATTTCAAAGTTAATAATTTCTTTATACCAGTCTTACAACTAATAACTGGGGAATGAAATGTGAACCAAAGTTTTATCAAACTATCATGTATGACAGAGTACTGTACAGTCTCTGTACTGAACTGAATATAGGAAAACAAAACAAAAAACATGACTATAAAAGCTACCTGCTATTTAAACAGAGACACCCAACAGCCATGATGATTAGCATTAACACATTTCATTTGTTGCACAATCTTTCTTTGAATAAACTATGAACATCTATATCTGGCTATCAAAAACAAAGATATAAAGATTTAATTCTTCTATACTATATTTTATTCTGCAATTTTTTTCTGCTTAAGTAGTAAAACTATCATAGAACTAAAAAAAATTCATAAAGGCCACTGGTTTTGAAGTTTATATACAGACTTTTATACAGACATAAAAGCAAACACCTTAACTTGTTAATCTGAAAAGAATTTCAAAAGAACGCTTAATCTTTCCATTGCCTCAAGAAATAATTTTACTGAAACTACTTTTGTAATATGCTAAATGCCTCCAGAGAAGTATTTCTTAAAATCTCAAATATTTCCAAGTTTTATTCAATCTGATAGAAAGCTAAACAACATGTATTGTTTATGAATCTTGATCTGCTAACTCAAGCGCATAGGAATGATAATCTTATTTTCCTCTACCTATTTATTTTTTTATGTCCAGGCCAAACTTATTTTTATCAGTAAAATTTTCCCAATCACTTTATGTGATCTATTACTGCAAAGTGTCTGTGGAATCTGATCCCTGGTCACTAATCTGAAAAATTATTTACGGAGATGTTCATTTTATTGGTTGGCTTACATGTACGTTGAGTGTACAATGTGATATATGCATACATTGTGGAATAATTACCACTTGAATCAAGCAATTTACTATATCCATGACCTCAAATAGTTATCCTTCCTTTTCTAGTGATGATGATGATGATAATATTTAAATTTACTCTTTTAGAAAATTTTAAGTACATAATGTGGAAAGATTAAGTACAGTCACTTAATCTTTCTGTGTCCTAGATTTTCACAATATATTCTTCCTATACAACTGAAACTTTACACCCTTTGACCAAAATCTCCCCATTTTCCCCACCTCCTCAGTCCCTGACAACTACCATTCTACCCTAAGTGTCTGTATTTTAAGCTCTTAGATTCCACACACAAATGATATATCAGGCAGTATCTGTCTTTCTGAATTTGGCTTATTTTACTAGGTTTATCCAAGCTGTTACAAATGACAGAATTATTTTTTAATAGTAAATAATACTCCATTTTGAATAACATTCCATACATATGTTTTCCTCTAGTCATAATTTCAGGGAACATATTCTTATTTTCCTATATTATGGTATAACATTTACTACAAACCATTATCCCATGTCTTTATTTTAAAAATGGAAATGCTTTTACTTCATGAATGGTATTACAATTAAATATTTCTATCTTTACTTCTCTTTCTCTCTCTCTTTCTTGCTGTCATTTGCATACATATTCACAAAGAGAATTGTTTAAGTAAAATGAATTGACTGCTTTCCAATTATGAATTCTATTTTAGCCTTAATGCTGTCAGTTTCTTCAACCCTGCTGAAGCTGCCTGTTATTTTAGATATGAGAAAATATGTATTGAATCAAAATTTTTATTTCATAGCTCAGTGCAAACTCTATAGGGTGATGTTTTACTTTAAAAATAACTAATTTATATTTGATTTCAAACATAAGAGAGCCATGAAAAGACAAAAAACTAAAATAAACAATTCTACTCAGTGTGATTTATTTTGTCTCTACTGCTGAAAAGAAGAAAAGCAAGTGCTATTTAATCAATTTTGCAAGTTTGAGGTATTTATTGAAAGAAGGAAATCTCACTCAAAGTTTGGATCTAGAAATATGGAGCAAGACATATCTTTTATTAAAGTTCAATTGCTTTGTTAACCTATTCTCTAATATAACTATATATAAAATGACCAAAATTTAGAAGAGAAAATGAATTTATCCAACAGAAAAAATTTCATGTGCTTACAATAAGAAAATATAATTATCTTCAAACATATCAAAAACTGTTTACAAAGAGGTAAGACATTTAAGTATTTCCTTATAATTGTACTTGTAACACTTGGCAAATTTTCAGAAACAAATTTTTGAAAGTAGTAGATGACAAAAAGCTATGAAATAACAATATTTTCATACAAATAGTATGCCCTGTTCTAGGGGTATGGTGAAATAAGATTCACCCAAATATAAAATACACAAATTCAATGAAAAATATTATTTACTGGCATAAAGTTTTATATTTATATTATATTGTTAAATGCATAGCATTGAGATGTACAAGTTACTACATAAAGTCAATTTTTGTAAGTCGTGTACGTCTGAGGGTGTGTATCTAGGAAGAAAATAAATTTACATACAAGTTAATTAACAACAGTTTTTCCTACGTGGATTTGTTAAAGGTTGCTTATAGTTCCTTTTTCTTTATTTTATTGATAGGCATTTTTTATTATGTTCAATTCAAATATTTGCACTATGATAAAGGTTAAATAGACTCATAGGCTAGGTTTAACCTTATAACTTAACATCATAAGCAGTTCGTCAAAGTCTTAATTTGGAAGTACAAGAACTCTATTTGAAAATAAAATGTTCGGGCCTCCCCTGGTGGTGCAGTGGGTTAAGCAGCGCACTATGAAGCAAACCGCAGCCACTGCAGCATGAGTTCGATCCCTGCTGCCGGCCAGGGAGGGGGACCCACATGGTGTGGCAGACCTCTCCTGCTGTGCCCGCTGCTCCCCTCAGCAGTGTACTTCCGTTGATCTGCCTGTTCTGCTCCCCACTCTCTGTGGTGAATCCTCTTGCCCCCCCCCCACACCTCTGGTCTGTGCCCCAGTGCTTGTATGCATAAATAAATATTTAAAAAAAAAAAAAGAAAATAAAATGTTCATTACCTAGATTTTTTTTTTTTTTTGGTGCTAAAATTATATCATTGACTTTCTGTTTTCTTAAGCATTTAAAATCTCACATTAAACCTCAGGAGGTTAATGCTACTAATGAAATATGATACTGAGTGAATATAGGATCCAGGATCTCAGGGAAAAGTCAGGAAGTACAAAAATGAAATGGAAGGGGAGAAACTCAAGCTTCATTTTCTTCCAACATTTCTTAGGCTTTGCAATGACAAAATCATTGCTAAAACATATCTAGGTCTACTTGTCAGAAATCATTGTAAAAGAGGCATGATAGCCATACAGATAACTTTTCAACTCATTGTAAGAATGGATAATTTATATTAAAGTTTGGAAGTTTCAATTTAAAGTCATGATTCTCAAAGAATTAAAAGGTGAGTAAGACAATTCACTAGACTAATATCAAAACAATCTGTTCTCCACCCCCCCCACCCTTATTGGAGACAATAAGATTGAAAGACAGGATATCTTATTATAACATAAGTGCATAATTAGGGAAAGGGTGTAAAATAGATTGATTTCCAAAATGAAAAACCTTATACCTATTTAAAAAATATATTTCAATTGCATTAAAACCCACTTATATTATCTAGAGGCCCATTCACAATTATAAATATTTCAAGACAGTTCTTGTGCTGATGTACCACACTTGAAGACTATTTTGAAATATTTGTTATAAAGTCAGCTGTTCATTTTCATTTATTTTAGTCATCCAACAAGTCTTATATACTTGACCAGCTATTACTACTCAGTTCCAAAAAGCTTGTTCATATTTCTTCTATATTGCTATCTATATTTTTCTAGATATGGAGAGTGATTTACTTTTGTCAGAAATTTCATAGTAATTGATATCAATGCAGGAACACAATGTAAGGATCCAAAAGTACATGATTTGCAGTCAAGAAATATAAATAGTGGAATGGAATGCCTGAGTTCAAGTGAATTTATAAGACTAAATTTTTATGATACTATGATGGATAGAGTCAACAGCAAAAGCATGATCCCTTCTATGTGGCAATAACCACATTTCCAATTTAAATGTTACCTGTTCAAGTTACTAACCATATGTCCACAAGCAGGACTAATATCTTAGCTTGCTAATTTTTTAAGATAATTCTCTTTGGAACCTAATGTCATATTTTCAATAAAGGATATATAATAGAAATTAGTAAATGCATTATTAGAATTGCTTGTCTACTATTCTAAGTAATTTTTGTAAAGATTTGTTTATTTATGCATATAAGAGCTGGGGTACAGGCCAGAGGTGCGGGGGTGAGAGGAGTCACCAGAGACAGAGTGGGGAGCAGAACAGGCAGATGGACTGAAACACACTGCTGAGGGAGCAGTGGGTGAGACAGGAGAGGTCTGCTGCGCCACGTGGGTCAGCTCCCTGGCCTCAATCAAACTGATGCTGCAGTGGCTGCTGACAGTTTCATAGTGCTGAGACTTAATTCCTTGCACCACCAGGTGGCTCCTATTCTAAGTAGTTTCCAGAAAGAACTAAAGGAATAAATCAAGGAAAATGAGGGGAAAGGGGAAGAAGGAATACCATATACCACGGTATTTAAGAAACTGTTTAATTTAAATGACTAACATGTCCTTATGGTCAAGGACAGATACAGGTTAATCAGCTGATTACAGTGGGGAGAAATACAGAATTCTGAGGGAAAGTGTTAGTAAATTCCATGAGTTTAAAAGCTTGCATTAAAAAAAAAATTCTCAAAAGTTGAATTACATTGCTCATTAGTGACTAAGACTCTTTCCTTGAAAAATTATCATCATGTTCTCCTGAGCTCTTTCCCTGAACTAGGCCTGAACTTTTGGACTCCTGTGTTTGTCTCTTCACTGCCCAGCACAAGAACCTTCCTAGGCTGGTTTAGCCAGAATGCCCTATCTCCCAGGGGATGACTCATCACCTCAGACTGTCTTTAGCAGGAATTTTAGTAACTTTCTATTCACTGACGTCCATCTTGCTCTTTGGCTATAAATTGCTCCTGTTCCTTGCTATATTCAGAATTGACCCCAATCTATCATCCCTACTACAAACCCATCTGCAATATTTTTACACCTACCCCATAATGGTTCTGAATACAGTCTGCTTTTTCATTCATTAGTAAGTGAATACGTTTTTCTTTAACATCGGTAAGCAAATATACAGAAATTATAATTTCAAAAATATTCAGTACAGAGCTATAATATAGAAATTATTTGTTTTTATATTGTTACTTACTCAAATGTTGGTGAATAATAAATGTCTTAACATAATGTATACTTTCTTATCTCTATGGCATTTTTGGTTTGGTATTTTTATATTGAGTAGGGTGAATTTCATGTAAGTAGAGATATAATGAATCTTCATTAATGTCAGTAATTATGATTTTTGACAGTAAAAAGTATATTCAATTATTGACTCTAACCCAAGAATATTTTTAAGGAGAGGAAAGGAAATCTAATGGAAGAGTAGATTTCAACAGATACTGAGAAGCTTGACTATAGGACATTAATGCATACAATATTCAACTTTTATTAAAAGAATATCATTAACTTCAAAATGCTAAATATCATAGCCATAATTAATATAGTTTAAAAATCCTTCCTCTCAGCCTAATTTAAGAAGCAGTTATTGAATAAGCTTAAGCAAAGATATAAGGTAAGGATAATACAAGAAAATAAACTCTACTTGATAAAACTTTTGTCATATTTTACTTTGTAATTATCTCTCTGTAATACTTTAGCCATCTCTAATGTAAGATGGAAGCATTTGGAAAGCAAATTAGCTGGCTCTGTTGCAATATGGTCTGAGCAACCATGTAAATAAAGAAATCTGCTAATCAAAAGCAATTTCTCATGAAATAAAGATAGCAGCTAATTGAGAGCATCTGAGGCTAATACAAGATTAACTTCAAAATGAAAATCCTTGCAACTTCTGTGGAAAAGCTGCTGGGGTAACATGAAATCTTAGAGCAGTTTACAAGTGGAAACGTTAGCAGAAATGATCTTTCTTTCTTTGGCAAAACATTTTTTATAAACTCCACTATTTACATCTATGGCAAAAGCAACTGCTAACACAAAACATAATTAAAAAAATGGGTCCCTGTAGTCTAAAATAGAAGCATATTATAGGCAAATCCACCACCCGGTGAACCTTCCATGACTTGGCCTGCCTTTCTCTGCTGCTATTTGTGCCTCAAGAGCAGATGCAGGACATGCTTGTGGGCACTGAACCTCTGTTGATCAGTGAACAGTAGAAACAACAGCAACAGCAGATTGTAAGATGGAAGGAGGTACAGGGCGGAATATAGGCATACATGTGGGAGAATGCAGATGGCTGAAGAGCAAGTGGCAAAATACCTAGGGCATATATTTGGCTGGGTAAAGAAATACAAAATACAATTGTTTTTCAGAGTTGCATTTTACTAGGAAAAGTACAAAAACGATTGTAAGAGGCAATTTTATCACAAAGAGTGATATAAGTCATGTCACTTTCTCCACATAATTCAGAAAGGCAGATAAAGGAGTCTAAAGTGAAAGAAATGAGCATCTACTGGTATGGAATAAGGGCCAATCGTGCAGACAGTCTGTTTTTTGTTTCATTTTTTTTGTGTCAAAAATAAAATGCTTCATCAAGTCTGCTTTTAAGTTTACACCATATGTCATATGTTTTATACCATGTTTATACAAATGTAAAAAAGGAGAACATATGTAATAAAAGGAGATGCATGTTAACATACATATAACATACATGTTATGTGTAGACACATAGAGCCCTATCTCAGATCTCATTGGCACCACCGATCCTAAGAGAACTAGATCCTTCCTCCAGCTGACCCTACAAGTATGTCCAATGTGCTGTGTCTGGTTTGTGATTTTCTTGCTTGTGATGTACTGCCAAAACAGTGCTCAAATAATGCTAACAGGATCAAAAGACAGTGAGCAAGATGTGGGGAGGGGGCAAGTCACTGTCAGAGGAATCTCACCCACATGCACAACTGCAAGAGCACTCAAGCTCAAGGTCCAACAACAGTGGTGTTTATTTAACAGCCAGGAAATTAGGTAAAATGAAAAATGGAAGAGTTTTCAGGGTCACAAGTGACCAGCTGTCTCACCCCAGATAGTCCTTGGATATAAAAAATGCACCATAATTTAAAATGCATTCTTCCAATCTCTGTCTTTTTATTGGAGATTTTTATCCGTTTAGATGTAAAGTAAATACTGATAAGGCACTATTAACCTGTGTTATTTGGCTATTTGTCTTCTGATGCCTCTTACAGAATGAATGCTTGTGTCCCTGTGAAATTCCTATGTTGAGACCCTGTCTCCAGGTAATAGTAAGTAGAGGTGGGGTTTGTGGGAAGTATTTAGGGTTAGATGATGTTATGAATGGGATTTGCCTCCTGTAAGAGTGATGAGAGAGCTCATCACTTGTGTTTTTACCATGTGTGCATATAAGAAGTTTACAGTCTACAACCTGGAAAAGATCTCAGCAGACTCCAGCCATGAAGATATCCTAATCCTATTCTTTCACTCACTAGAACTATTTGAAATAATTTTCTGATGTTTATAAACTACCTAGTCTATAGCACTTTATTAGGTAATAATAATTTTACCTAATTTACAGTACCATTATAGTACCATTCTCACTGCATTAATTCTATAGGCTTTACTTAATGTCTGCCTCTCTTGTAAGAAAATAAACCCTAGCTGGTGGGAACGGTGTTCTACCTAATGCAGTACTTTGCAAGGAGAAACCATATTTATTTGTGTCACTGATGTGAATGAATTTAGGAATGAATGAATGGTTAAACTTTCAGAAATTCCAGATAAATTATAACATTCTGTTAAATGCAAATGGATTACTGGTTTCTGTCTGCAATTATTCTCAAGATATTTTCACTCTCAGCTCTTATTAACACTATTTTAAAGTGCTTATGAAGCGGTCCAGTCTTAACTACTAAATTGCCAATATTACTCTGAGGCATATTTTATTCAAACTTACAAATATATTTCATGCCAGTTACAGACATAAAATATGTACATCCCCAAGTCTCCATATGTTTCCTTAATGGAAAGTCATAGTTGAGAATTTTACTCCTATCATGGCTTGCTATTTTTCTTATAAATACAGTCCAACTGCTCACTAGAACATAAAATGCTACTTGTTGACATTAACCTTTGGTCACTAGGCGATGACATGGCTAAAATATAAATATATTTTAGCTATTAATACAAAGTCTACCATTTGCCTCATATACACCTAATTAGTAACTGAAGAGTAAGAACAAAGAAAATTATGGTCAGAAAGCATAAAATGTTAGTTGTAAATACACACTTCAGTTCTACTCAAAAACTTCCTCCACTTCCTGAGAGGAAGAACTTAGAATTAAAGGACTATGTGCTCATGATACAGGGTTTGTTGGAATATAACTTCACGTACAGCAATTTAATAGTATGAGATAAAGAAAGGCCCAGATTCTTGGGGTGGGGGGGGGAAGAATAATGATATAACTTCATTGGCAGGGATTTGGCTACACAGTCCACAGATGTACTCTGTGAACCAGAAGGGCAAACCAATATACTCAGACCACTTTTTAAAACAGAGAAAATGAATTCTAAGTGATTAAAGCCATCAGGAAACAAGTAAGAAAAAGAATGGAAGCAACTAATATTAATCCATTCTGTTACCAGAAATTGATTAACAATCATTACTGGAAGAGAGGCTCTTTCGGTATCTTATGATTATATTAATACAGTCATATTTTCTACAGTGAAAAATTGTTTCCCTACAAGACTGTTTCTTAATATTATGCTTCATGATATGGTGAAGTTTCTCAGGGTGCAAAGAAAATGCCTTCACCTCAATCCATTACTATAATCAATAAGAAACCTATCACTTTCAAAGTGATGACTAATTATTTCAATATTTAGTGCTACAGGTATGTGTGTGGTTTCTGCAAACCACTGAAGAATGTATTTTAAATTCAGTATGTCAGAATAAGCTACTTTTGTTCTGAATACAGTTTCTCAAATTTTTCATCCATGTGAGAGAGGCTGTTCATAAAGAATAGTGAATTTCCTTTTAACTCACCAGTGGCCCATGACATATACAAAGAAGGCAAACTAGTAGGAGTGGCAGAACACACAGGTTCAAACTTGAGTTTTAAAAAAGATATTTATATGAACTACAAGAGGCTAAAATAAGTGACTTTTATTATTCCTTCTAGTGGGTAAGACACATGGAGAACCCAATGTTTTCTAGAAAATTCAATCTAGAAAAGACATTTAAATAGCAAAGACTTACTTGAACAACACGAAGGCAGTTTCTCTAAGAGGTAGTGTTCACAAAGGCAAATATTCAATTATAAAAATTGACCTGTTTCATCTAAAGCCAGATTTGAAAGCTTCGAAATTCATAGTTCCCTGCATATCCCTGCCACATGTCTGTCAGTGCCTTACTCCTGCTAGGTGGGACAGTAGTTATTTCATTTTAAAAGAGACACTATAGTTATCCTCATAGAAATTCAATACTCACAATTATATTTGCCCAGCTCTCATTTAATCTTACTTTTTAGTACACAGAAGAAAAGGTTCAACTCAGAAATTAAAAGTAAGGACTAAAAGAATCATTATAGAGAGAAATAACTATCACAGGGAAGCTATTACAAAAATGTGTATTGTATTTTTTTTTCTGGTGAATTTAGTGATCTTTTTCTTTATGCTAATCTAGCCTAGCCTATCACAAGAATTTAAGAAAGTTATTATATGTAAATGTTTAGGGATCTGGTATGTTCCAGGTCTTTCATGGTTGCAAGAGGAATGAGCTCAAAACCCTTCAAGATCACCCTCTTGAGAATGTCTTCAAGAAATCTTCCTAGGAAGCACACCTTAAGGAACCATAACCTTTCCTGCATTCTTATTCTTTTTTTCCTCTTAAATGCATTTTATTTGTTTATGTTTTCAACATACACATATATTACATCATTTTTCCTTTTTGGACAATGCATGCTTTCTTCCTTTCAGGTGTAGTCTCCACAAAATTTCCACCACCAATTCACAGGTGCACCATCACCACAGCCCCTTGTGTTCATCCCTCCCATTCTGATCCCTCTCCCTCCCCCTCCCCTGCAGAGTATCTCTGATTAATAGTTGCCTGTTAAATTTTTATTATATTTTTTCTGATCTCTTACTTGGTTACCCTACATTTCTCACATAAGTGAAAACATCCGAATTTTTTCTTTTACTTTCTGGCTTATTTCACTAAGCGTAATCCCTTCCAGCTCTAACTGTTCTGCAAATAATGTGAGTTTATTTATTTATTTTTTATTACTGAATAGTATTCCATTGTGTATATATACACCATATCTTCTTGATCCAGTCATCTATTTTTGGGCATTTGGGTTGTTTCTATACCTTAACTATTGTAAATAGTGCTACATAAACATAGGAATTCAGATATCATTTTTTAATTAATGTTTTTGTGTACTTTGGGTAGATTCCTAGCAGTAGCATTGCTGGGTCATATGAAAGCTCCATCTTTAGTAGTTTGAGGAACATGCGCACAACTTTCCATAGTTGTTGGGCCATTTTGCAATCTCACCAGCAGTGTAAGAGTGTTTCTTTTTCTCCACATCTTCCCCAATATTTGTTGTTCCCTTTTTTCTCATATGTGCCATTCTTGCTGGCATAAGGTGGTATCTCATTGCAGTTTTGATTTGCATTTCCCTAATTACAAGTGATGTTGAACATCTTTTCATATTTCTGTGGGCCATTAATATTTCCTCTATAGAGAAGTGACTTTTTAATTCTTCTTCCCCTTTTTTTGGACTGGATTGTTTGTTTTTGTTGTGCCATCAATTTGCAGATCTTTGTGATCAGTCTCTTATCAGTAGTTTTGTGTGCACAAAATTTTTCCTAATCAGTATGGATGTTTGTTTGCTTTGATAATGTCTCTTTTGCTGTACAGAAGCTTTTTAATTTGATTTAGTCCCAGTTGTTCATCTTTTCCTTCACTTTCTTTGTTTTAAGGAATGTGTGTTTAAAGATATTACTAAGATGTATTATGTAGTGCTTTACCTATATTTTCTTCTATATATTTTATGGTTTCTGGTCATATTTCCAAGTTTTTAATCCATTTTGAGTTGGTTTTTGTACATGGTGTGAGATGGTAGACTATCTTCATTTTTTTGCATGTAGCAGTAGTCCAGTTTCTTATTCTCCTTTAATTTTTTTTATTTTTGCATACTAAAACTTGGGTGTAGAGGCCTCCCTGGTGGAGCAGCTGGTTGACCACCGCTGTGAAGCATCCACGGCACAGTAGTGCAAATTCAATCTCTGGCTAGGGAGGGGACATACACAACACAGCAGATCTCTCCTGCCTCACCCACTGCTCTCCTCAGCAGCATATTTCCATCTATCCGCCTGTTCAGTTCCCCACTCTGTCTCTGGTGAATCCTCTCACCTCCCATGAATCTGTCCTATGCCCCAGCTCTTGTATGCATAAATAAATAAATCTTTTTTTTTTAAAGATTTATTTATTTATGCACACAAGAGCTGGGGTACAGGCCAGAGTTGCAGGAGGTGAAAAGATTCACCAGAGACAGAGCGGGGAGCAGAACAGGCAGACTGACTGAAACACACTGCTCAGGGCAGCAGCGGGCGAGGCAGGAGAGGTCTGCTGTGCCATGTGGGTCCCTCCTCGGCTGGCAGCAGGGATCGAACTCGTGCTGCAGTGGCTGCAGTTTCCTTCATAGTGCGTTGCTTAACCCACTGCGCCACCAGGGAGGCCCTAAATAAATAAATCTTAAAAAAAAACAACAACAACAAAACTTGGGAGTAGGCGAGTGGTACAGGGGTAAGAAAGAGGATTCACCAGAGACAGAGTGAGGCGCAAAACAGGCAGATCTACTGAAATACACTGCTAAGGTGAATAGCAGGGAGACAAGAGAGGTCTGCTTAGAAGGTCACAGCAATGGCAGTTTTATAGCTCTGAGACTTAATACTTAGGCCACCAGGGAGGCCTTCTTTTAATGTTTTAATTTCTCCTCTGAAAACTACAAGGTGGTGAAATTTATAAATTGATTCCCTCTATCTTGGATGATATTTTTGGTTCTCTCAAACTATAGTTCTCTGGATTTTCCTGGACTTAGATAGACCTTATTTTACAAATCTTTCACTAGTGTTCTAATCTCTCCTCTCCTCTCTGATCCACTCTTAAACTCTCCTGTTCCTTTCTCCTCTATATGTATTTTGACTCCACATACTTGGCTTTGACCAAGATGTTTTCTATCCTCAGTGCAGTGCATTTATCTCTAATCCAAAGTTTTTCCTCTGTCATTTTTTTTGGTTATTGTATCTTCTTTTTCTATAACTAAAAAGCATTTAGTTTAAATCTAAGAAAAGTCATTAGAGATAATAATATAATTGTCAACAACTTACATGTATCAAGTGCACTACGGTCTTCAAAAGTGGAATCTTAAAACAAACCAAAAAAATCAAAATACACTCCTCAGTTATATTCACTTTCTGGTTGCTTCAAATTAAGGGAAAAAAATCAATTTTTTTCTGGGAAATTATTCATAAAACTAACCACAATTCTACCAACATGAATAGAATATTAGGGGTAGAGAGAAAGTTTATACAGATAAAGCAGGATGAATTTTGAAATGTTTAATAGGATAGAAAGCATTTTTAGCATTTAATATTTATCTGATAATGATTGAAGAATTTAAAATGATCAATGTATCTTCATTTATTGAACTTTATCTAGTTTCATTGATTTGTCCAACTCAAGTTTTCTTCCTCAACTACAATTATTTTTGAAAAATATATTCGCAATGTGCCACAAAACTATAGTTTCAAATCAGAGAGCATTACCTCACCTATAGACAATTTTTTATGGCAATAATCTCTCACTTAAGATTTTCCAAATGACATACATTTTCAAAATGGCACAGAGTGCAGCTCCTGCTCTCAAAACCCATGACAAGACATTGTCAGGGCCATTAGACACAACTGCTTTGCTGTTTTGGAATTTTGAGCACAACTGGCTTACTTGGATCACAAGTAATTTAATGGACATGCACAGAATAAGGGCAAATCAAACAAAATTTTCATTCGCTTTAATAATTCTTAGACATTTCAACCTGCCAATGTGACAGGTAGTTAACATATTGTCACTCAAAGTTATTTAAAAATAACCAGCCACAATAATATATTTGATAAAAAATACAGATAATGAAACAGAATTAATCTTTCATGGATTTTAAATGGAGAGAAAAAAAATAAAATAGCAATCTAATTTATACCTAAGTTCTACATGTACTTCATAAACAGCTTTAGTCAAAGACAAATGGATTTCAATTAGAAAATCATTATTAAGTAAAGCCTTTAAAAATGTTTTTTATTGAAGTATCACCTATATGTAAGAATCTTTAATGAGTTGTCAGAAAGTTGTCAATTCTTATTACTCTTATTACAACTCAATTATTATATATATGTAATATATATGACATTCTCCTAGTATTTACTCTATTATTCCATGATAACCACTAGGCTAATTTATAATCCTTATGCTAGTATGACCTTTTAAAATTTTTGTATATGAAATTATACAACTAGAATTAGCTGCATAATTTGAAAGATCCATATAAAAATGAAGTCTGAGCTACTCACTCAAAATTCATTAAGGATGTCAAGGTGGTCATAGCAGAACATTAAATCAACGGTGGGCCCCACTCAAAACTGTAGAGGCTGCACACTCACTAAGCTCACTCTGCTTACTTCACATATTTTATAATGTACTATAGATTGTAGCGATTAGTAGAAATACCAATTTTCAGAAAAAAAGTTTCTTTAATCATTAGAATTACAGTTCTGTTTTTTATATTGAGACAGTATCAGTTGTCCAAAATGCATGTAATGGACTCTAAGAAGAAATTCTTTGCAAGTAAACTGATAATTTTTGCTATAGGAAGATAGGGAAGAATCCCTGCTTTAAAATTACTACTTAGGAAATATGTGCAGTTTGTCTTTATTTCTTATTGAAAAAATAAAAGCAAAATAACTGAAAACAAAAATGCTTTATTTCATGGATTCATTGGACATTATGAAGTAAAGAATGGGAACTTAATCACTTAGGGTTCTCCTTTCTGGACTGCTAACTAAGTATAAACTGAGCAATGGAAACTGAAATTACTTCCTTTGAGAACAACTTTTCTTCACATTGTGATAACACATCTGCAGTCAAAGCCAAAATTTCAAAGAAGTGAATAGTTTCAACCTCCTTCAAAAAGATATGTAGTATCCCTATTTTGTTCTTGTCTGGCATCTCTTGGATTACTAATAAAGTTTGGTGATAGGTAAGATTCATGATTCATGGGCAATTATTTGGCAAATTCAATCTTTGTGTTAACAGAGTTACTCACCTTGAACATGAATGATCATGAAAGTCCAAAATGACTCCTTAGGTGATTAATGTCTGTCATAAAAGAAAAAAAGAAGAGAAATTAGAGGTGAAAAAAGTTAAAGATAAATTTTGCAATGTCATAATTCTGACTGGTTTTGGATGAAGACACCAGCAACATAATAGATAGTTCTTCATCTAGGTTAAGCTTTAAGAGTGTGTTTTCAAAGATAATATAAAATATAATTTGGTATTGAAACATGAACTTCAAAGTCTCTTGTCCATAATCATGACTGAATTATCTTGCTGAAAGCATATAATCTAGCAGTCAAAATTCCCAAGGTAAATAATTGCCATTCTCCACAATGAATATTGCATATATTTCTTACAAGGATAAAAAAGTAGTTTATCGACATACTGTTCATGGCATTCTTCAGGGACAAATAGATTAAGGTTGACCATCATAAAGAGAATTAGAATTCAATGATATGCTTTGCAATATAAACTCATAACGGTGCTAATGGCCCATTACAAATAATAGAAAATATCATTAAGGGGTGGTGAAACTCTTTCACTGTTAGTGGGAATATAAATTGGTACAACTTCTATGAAAAGTAGTATAAAGAGTCCTAAAAATGGACATACCATATGATTTAGCATCATCTCTTCTATTTAGCAAAGAATATGAACACACTAATTGGACGGTCCATAGCAGCATTATCCGCAATAGCCAGGTTATGGAACCTATCCACACACCCAAGTAGAACTGACTGGATAAGCACATTGGACTATTAATCAGCTATTATAAAAAAATCTTGTCTCTTGTGATAACATGAGTGGACTTTTCTCCTTCCATTGTAGTTTGTTTCTCATAACAACTTTAAATTTCATAGAAAGGGGCTTCCTTGGTGGCACAAGGGGTCAAGCTGCAGACAAATATGAAGCTATGGGCAGGCACTGTAGCAGCATGAGTTCGAACAGCAGACAGGAGGGGACCCACATGGGGCAGCAGACCTCTCCTGCCTCGCCCGCTGCTCCCCTCAGCAGTGTATTTCAGTCCATCTGCCTGTTCTGCTCCCCATTCTGTCTCTGGTGAATCTCTCATGCCCCCACACCTCTGGACTACAACCCAGTTATTTTATGCATCAATCAATCTATCTATATCTATATCTATATATATATACATATATTTATTTTAACACAGCTCTAAATGTATATTCATTGGTATTTTTAAATGACCATTTTTATCTCCAGTGATTAAATTTTAAATATTAATTGGAAAACTGGTAAAAGTAAACGTAAGTAGAAAATTTTATACTTGCCCTGGTAAGTTGTAAATATTTTTGTTTTTGTTTTTTTCCTAACTTGACTCACCTGTGAAGGTTACCATTTTTCATTTTATAAACTAATATGGAACTTCAGAAATCTAATACCTTAGGTGAGCACATACTTCAACATCTAAGCTAAGACAGTGTTTAGAGTAAAGTAGGTGTTATTAACATGTACTTCGAGATAACACTACATACACAAAGACTAATTGGGCAACGTGGGATATAGTGTCATCCTAAGGTGAAGTCCATTCCATAACCAATTTACTTTTGTTTTCAGAAAGAACTACCTCAATATGTCACACTCAAAATCTATCACCTTAGTTATAAAGACTTTAAACTTCATAGCTTTTATTAGATTCAGATTGAGACAATTAGACAAGTTTTCTATCATACACTGCCTATTCATTTATATAGGGAGAGTTCACTCCATACTAGGCGCTGTTTTTAGTGCTTTAGTTACAGTAAGTCCTTCAGAACTTCAATGTTTAAATATTATTACTAAGTCATTTTCTCGGCAAGAAAACTGAGATATTGAGTCACTAACTATTCAAGGTTATATTGGACCTATTCACAATTTGAACCTAGATTTTCTATTTGCCCAAAGGTCTTGCTTTTTCATTGACAGTACAATTGTACTATCTATCTGTCTGTCTATCTTTCTATCTATCTATTCATCTATAAATGATCTTTCTATTCATCATGGTGTAAGAATTGAAAATCTTCCCTGAAAGTGAACTTAAATTTTGTTTTAAAAACCAGACCATAATAGGGCCTCCCTATTGGCGCAGTGGGTTAAACAACACACTATGAAGCAAACTGCAGCCACTGCAACATGAGTTCGATCCCTGCCGCTGGTCAGTCAGGGAACCCAAATGGTGCAGTAGACCTCTCCTGCCTTGCCCACTGCTCCCCTCAGCAGTGTACTTCAGTTGATCTGCCTGTTCTGCTCCCCACTCTGTCTCTGGTGAATCCTCTCACCTCCCGTGACTCTGGCCTATACCCCAGCTCTTGTATGCATAAATAAATAAAATCTTTTTAAAAAAAACTACACAACACTTTCTACTTACTGGAAGCCAGCTTAAGGTAAATATTGAGGATATTTCTAACCTAACTTGCTGCTTGGATTCTTGCCTTTGCCACTTATTGTAACTTTAGAAAAGAATCATTTCACATATGTTGGTTTGCTTTTCAGTAAAGTAGGGATATTTACTGCATTTATTTCATAGCTTAAATATATTGGTAAAGCACTTAAATAATGGCTCATAAACAGACATTTAGTGAATTTTAACTATTAGTAATAAAAATGTCTTAACAATTCAATTTAATGTGATTTTAGAAATGTTTACTGTGGCTATTAGATATTACACTCAACCCAATGAAGAAAAAAAGACCACAAATATGAAATTCCTAACATCACTAAAAGTACTCCTTGTCACTCAGAATAAGGGTGAACTGAGGTTCTAAATTGAAAAGTGTTGATTGTTGTTTTTATTGAAGTATTTATTGTGGTCACAGTATTGATGGTGGGAAGAAAAAGAATGCATGCTTCTATTATAGAGATTTTCAAAAGTGGCACACAATTAGTAAGTACTTCAATTTAAATGAGACAACTATTTTTTTTTTCTTTTGTACTTTCTGTCTCAAAGAATCCCCCTCTTCTCTCCTCATAATTAGTTCCTTCATTCACTGATGGGCTGAATCTCTTCTAATGGGTGAGGTGGCCAGGTAAAACAAATGTAATGTTCACTTTCCTAAACTCCCTGTGTTCTATTGTTTCCCACACTATGCTTCATGAATTTTCAAACTCTGAATTCCCCTTTTTATCTTATTAAAATTTGATCTCCAAAAGGGAAACTGTACAGATAGAGGAGAGACTTTAATGTCATCTAACCATAGACTTTAGTTACCATTATTTTGGTTCCCAAAACTGATAGAAAAGGAAATAGAATATACTTGAGAAACATCCACTGTTATTTTATCTAGTTTGTCAGAATTACTAAGAATTGCCTGTAAGTGATTTATATATTCCAGATATTATTAGTATAATTAGTAAAACCCTGATATTATTAGTATCATTTTAATTTGAAAATGCATTGAAATATTACATAAGAATATTAGGATTGAATTCTGATATCTGCCCCTTGACAGAAGTCTGTTTATGGCATTTACCCGGTTAACAGACAAGAGCAATAAAAAGAAAGAGCGAGAAAGCAAACCTGCTTCAGGGAGGTTGCAGGCTATTGAATCAGACTGACCCTAATAAGAGACCCATGGAGCAGTTCACCTACTGGTAATGAAAATGAAATCTGTTCTTAGCAAGGTTGGCAGCTGTCAC
This sequence comes from Galemys pyrenaicus, assembly GCA_019455555.1. Lineage (NCBI taxonomy): Eukaryota > Metazoa > Chordata > Mammalia > Eulipotyphla > Talpidae > Galemys > Galemys pyrenaicus. The sequence continues at coordinate 1,957,065 of JAGFMF010012288.1, read as the reverse complement.
CTCACTTTGAGCTTTAACAAGTCTGCTGATATACATGTGACCCACCCTCTGAAGAGCAGAGTCTGATTTCACTGAGAGACAGACCATCTGAAAAACTGTTAGGAGAGACAGTGGCCAAGCAGCAACATATTCACTATTCAAAGGGGATTCAGACTAAATCTACGGAAGCCAAGCAAGTGCACCATAGTAGCTCATTATTCACACTTCAGCTGATCTATGAGAGACAGTGTTTTCTCTTCCCTGATGACATTTCTAGCTAGTTTTCATTTCTGAACAAACTTGGAGTGAAGTGTGAACTACTTTTGAAAGAAAAATAATTAAAAGGTACAAGGAAAACAACTCGCATGAAGTCAGTGCTTCTATGTGACAACATCAGTTATATGTCTAGAAAGAGTTTTTAAAATGAATGACAGCTTAAACATGAACTTAATCTGAACCCAGCACAGAAAAACTGCTTCCTTGACTTCTTTCTCAAAACAAAACACCTTTTTGGAAAGTCAGTGTGGATCAGATATTCAGCTCTTTAGTTCTTACTATCACTTTAGCAATCATGAAAAAGGTTACTGATTTTGAATAAATCCAAAGATTATTTTAAACAAAATGCCATAATGGATTCGTGGCAAATTACAATACAGCGCGCACACACACATCACACATATACACAGTTCATTTCTAAATCTAAACCTTTTCTTCAGTTGTGAAATAGCATATAAAGGACAGTACAGATTCTTGGCAACAGAGTTAAGCCCCAGAAGGTAATGGCAGTTAATATCAGCTTTCTGGACACATCTACCCTTCAACTTTGAAGAAATTAATGTCTAAAAAGATTGTGTTCTCCCCTCCATCTATTAAGAAGATGACTTCAATCTAAATTAGAGCTGCCATATTTATGGAAATAATTTTATCAATCTGAAAGTATTAAAGGTGTCACTGGGCTGGCAGCACTCAAGATCCTGGTACACACAAGCTCAGTCAGCAATGGCTACGGTGGCAACACCAGCACCATGACAGGAAGACCAAGTTTGAACCGTGTCTCTGAAGAGCGTGCATTTCAATATGCATCAGGGGTGCTTCCGGGCTATCCTAGTGGATGTGTGCTAAAAGCAACTGCATACACTACTTTGTGTTACTAACGTGGGATTTTAGCTGGAGACTGAAAGGCGCGATCACCGGTAAGGAAATCACAATGACAATCATAGATGTGTAAGAACACTACCATATGTGAAAGACAAGAGGGAAAAGGATCAATGTGAAATGGGAATGAGCTCAAATTTGAGATAGTCTGTCTAATGAGGATGGAGGGAGTGGGGAATAACACATAGAATGAAAGTCTACAAACTAGAAGTTAAGGTTCAAGGTTTAAATAGTCACTGTAATATGGGTTAAGACATGGCATGTGTAAAGCAAGAAAAATAATGACTATTCAATAGCCTATTCAGCTTTCCTTAGAGCTTGTGGGTTGCTTATAAATGTCCTAGGACACGTGGTCATAAACACAACTATCTTCTAAGCAAATCAACTAATAACTATTTCCTCTCTGAGTAAAAAGGTCACACAGAGCCTTTCTGGGCAAGCCTGACAGCAAAAGGAGCCACTCCCTCCACTGAAATACTGGTACACCACGGCTTATACTTTGGCTGTTTGTATTTAGGCGAATACCAAGAATTTCAACACTTCAAATTTCTATTTGTCCCACGAGTTTGCTGTCTCTGCACTGATCAAACTGTACCATGATTATAAAGATTCCTCAAGGAACTGCACACTTCATTCTCCCTATGGCTAAACATTCTCAGTTTCTTGAACCAAGCAAGCTTCAGCCTAAGTGACAATTCACCTTCTTGTCGGATTCATTTTTTATCCAGGCGGTTTTCTGTCAAAATCAATCTATTTTACTCGTCATCTGGTCACCAACTTCAATCTATTTTATGTGATAAATAACTCTTGGAATGGAGGGGTAGATTTCAAGTTAACATAAGATTTTTCACAACTGACAGGAAACCAGTGTTAAAGATTTTCAATATGTCATCTCCCTTGTAATATAGCTAATAAAACAGTGCTTGACCTAATATATTTAATCATAGTTTAGTGGTTGACAGTTTTGGGTATCAACTATAGATTCTTATTTCTCAGGGTTACTCTCCAATATTTCTTAATATTATCTTTCATTTTTTGAAAAGAATGATGAAAGATTAGGTCCTACAGCATGAGATTTGAATCAACTGTCATCACACACATTTTATACACTCAGTGAATACAGTATAATGTATATAAAATAATAAATCATAGCTCAATTTCTTTTACTGGTCTTCATTAAATATAATGAATTCTTTTTTTATATATTCCTCTTTAATATTGTAATTTTAGTATTTAAGTGATCTTGTCTTTCTGTGATTTTTATATTTATCATATATTTTACAGAATTTTTTAGTACTTAACTGGCCTTATCTTCCTTTGATTTTTATATCTATCAAAGTGATTAAAATCAGAATAATAGTTATTTAGAAAATAGCAGCCATGATTTTTCTTCCTAATATTCACCTATATCCTGACATTTTAATTAATGAAAATATTTATATTTACATAGCTTGAAACTCTTACAAATTTAATCTTATTTAACCAATATAACTTAAAACAAATAATACTATTGAATAATCACGAAACATAGGACACAATAGTAGGGTAGGGAAATACTTAAAATTAAGACCTCACAGGATTTATAATCTATTTGTCAGAAGAAAATACACTAGTAACTAAAAGCAAAAGAAAGTTGACTACAAAGTAGCACAAATACTAGCCTGTTGTAAAGATGGAAAATCTTTTTCTGTTTAAGATAGATTTAAAAAAAAAAAAACATTAAACACAGGAAGCAGTATTTGAAAGGACATTGTCCATTTACTTGCTTATTTAAAATTCAGAAGCTGAAAATTTCATAAAGTTTATTTTACAGGTTGGGTATGACATACTCACTTTCATTTAATCCATAATGCTATATAATGCTTGATATAAAGTCAAAGAAAAGTATGTTTCTCTATGACATCATAGGATGGAAAGTTAGAAATTAAGAAATCCTGAGTTTTTAGAGGAAAGAAAACATGCTAAGAATAAAAAGGACATTAACTGTTCCCACTTCTCAGCATGTTCATGGTTAGCTCTCACCTATTTCCCAAAAAACTGGATCCATGAGTAAGGATTTTATGCTTTTGATTGTTTTGTCCAATTCTGGCTTCTGTTCACATCCAATTTCAAACTGATTCTTTCTCCTTGTGGTGTTGCAAGCATTACTTCAAAAGCGCTCACTGTGCAATTATTAAGTGATACATGACTTATCTAAGAAAAAACATGGCTTTAAAACTAGGTTATTTTTACATTCTATGGAATTCAAATTTTATTCAGATGAAAAGCTACTCCTAGAGAAGTCTTATTTAAATAATTACATAAAAATAAGAAATTCTGTTTTCCTATTGGAGTCTTCATTTTTTTCCTTTATGACCCCATCCACATTATGTAGACATATACATATACATATTCTCAAAGTTTCCAGTAACGGCAAGATTTATATTGAATCAACAACATCCCATACTCTATATGTACAAAGTTATAAATTTGAGGAGAAGATGCTATGATTACAATGGCAATCTGTTTTAGGAAAAACAAGATGAAAGTCAAGGTGGTAGAAGGTATGTATATACTAATACCTCATACACAATCATAAACAGTATTTTTTCATCCCCAAAAGATATTGTTCCAAACAGTTAACGCATTTGATGATTTTTCTTAGATAATGTCATATATAACCAAACTTAATGAATTATCAGATTCTGCAAGGTAAATGAGAAATACAACCTTCCTGCTATAAAGGGACAGAACAAGAGATTTCTTTGCTCCTAACTGAAAGGAAATCCAGTCTACCATTGTCTATGGTCATATTGAATATTAGAATGATGTTTTTGTCTGAAGTACAAATAAAATAACAGGTAGAGGTTATTATAAATCTATTTTGATTTAAATTATTTGTAAATTCACCTAATTTGAATATTATTAATTTTAATAAAAGACACATATTTAAATTTTATGGATATAGACATGTATCTTAATTAGTACCAACTTAATTGACTCATGAACCTTGTTTTAAAAAATTGTGCCATTTACATTTTAGTACGAAAAGTTTGATTTATGAGCATTGTAAACAAAGGAAGTGAAAATTCACTAATGATGCTTTGATCATCCACATTAAGCTAGAGTAATTGCTTTTAAACATAATTAATTAAAAATAAAATATTTATGTGCCCTTCAATATAATGAGCATCATTTGGGTTACTAGAAATACACAGAAATTTAATACTTTTTAATGAACATTTTCTACATTGTGAGAGATTACAAAAGCACTTCCATGAAAAAAAAAAAAAAACAACTTTTAGTGGATAAGAGTAATGTATTCATAAACTGCAAATACCTATGATGTCCTTGGGATAAAATAGGCTACAAGACAAACAAGTTTCTATTCTCAGGATGCTTACTAAATAAATAGATGATAGAGCAGTAGATAAATGAATGGATAGATGGATGCATGATAAACACACAACCAGACAGTGAAAATAGGATTGCAACAATTTAATTAATACTAATATAAAATATTTTAAAATAATTGGATTTTGGTGAGTTTCTGGCTCTTACTGAATGAGTGACAAGAGCAAACAGCAGCCAAGACCAAACAGGCCATTGGGAAACATTATTGCAAGAATAAGAAACTACATATGGAGAAAAACAAGTTGGGAATGTGTGGCAGTGTAATGAAATACTTCTAGGCAGTTACTTCTAGGCTAGTGAACTAGAGGCACAGTGTTAAAGAAGGATGTCAGCCCGGCATGTGGTCAGTTGACGAGAGTTAATAAATCACAGTATTAGTTCTGATTTAATACTATTATTAGTTAACACCAACAGACTATTTTTAATAAGACGATTGGCATAGCTTAGTTTGTATTTTTAAATATCAGCTTTTACTACATTTCAAACAAATAATAAGGAGGAAAAGAGAAAACCACTGAAGTACTTTTGTAGTTTATCTAGGCCAGAGATATGAAGGGGAGTGACAGTGATAGTGGTAAAGAAAATTATGTTGATTCCATATATTCTTGTAAATTGAAGCAGCAAGGTTTACATAGATTAAACTTTGGGTAATATTAAAGAATACTGATCAGAGATGTCACTTTTTTTTAAGAGATGGGTTGATACCACCATATATTAATGTTGGGGTGATCATAGGAAAGGCAGTTTAAGGAATAATCACGCTCACTTCTAGTCATGTTATTTTTAAATATCTATTACATATTAAATTAGAAATTACAAGTGCACAGTTAGATAAATTCATCTATAATTCTTGATAAAGATGAGAGCAGAAGATACACATTTAAAAAAATCTCTCTAACATTGGTATGAAACTCTCCATTGTGGCATTTGATATCCTGATTATATGCAAATGCATCTAAAATACTAGACTAGATGTCTTTTTGAGGCTTAGCTATTAAATCAGTTTTTTAAAATATAAACTGCAATTTGTTTTCATTTTAATGACGTTCAGTGTTAAACAACTCAACGTAGCAAAAACATTCTAATTTCCTACCCCCTTCTCACCCACCAAATTATACTGGTTACATATTAAAGTGGCTGGTTACTATAAAGGCTATATACAGGAAAATGGGATGGGAACAAAAACCTAAGATTAAAATGGCAAGGTAAATCTTAATGTTTTCATAGAAATTATAACAATAAGTAGTTTCAGTACTTTCTTAAACTTTAATTCTGTCTGAACTGATAGATTTCACTCTGCAAATCGAGAGGATTTTGTTACTGAAGTTATTCTACAAGAAGTAATAATTCTTGTTATAGAATATAGCCATACTCTGTTAAATGGAACTAGAAATATAATGACTAAATTGTGTGAAGGTCTTTTACTGCTTCCAAATATTATAACCCATTTCTGCTCTGAATTTTAAATGTTGCTTCCAAAGCATGATGGAATGTACACCATATGAAAATAATGTGAATATGATGATTGCCTTGCCTGCTGAATATGGTCCATTTATAGTCTGTCTTACAATTTAATGCATTTCCCATGGAAAGTACTGGGCTATAACTCAAATTTAAGCTCTCAGATTTTATCAAGTATCACCATAAAAATCATCCATATGAAAATCGTTTTTCATGGTCTATAATACTATTACTTTTTTCAACAATAGATTATGTGTGAAAATATCAATTTTCCTTTTCTAATCTCCGAAATACTCTAGAGTAAAAAACAAACAAGCAAATAATAGCCCAATAATTTAAATATCTCTGAGTAGCTTAAATATTTGCTGTTTTATTTATATTTTATTCACTTAGTTACTGATTTCATGTTTTACTTATTTATCCACTTTAATGGTTGAGGTTTTTCAAGGAAGCCAAATATGTGGAATACATGCCTGGAGACATCTTTCAAAACTCATACTTCTTAAAAGGTCCTAAAGGAATTTTTATATCTGACAAAATTATAAATTTGTCGTCAAGTAATTTAGAGTGGGAAAGAACTTACTGTCAATGTCACCTTTATTGACAAATTAATTTTTGTAGTTCAACTAGTCTGATATGTATCTTGACATTTATATAACCCAAAGATATACGACAATGACAGGCAAACAAGTCAATTAAATAGTTTAAGTTTAAACTTTGTAGTATAAACAGGAACAACTGTTGTTGATGTAAGACTAAGACTAGCAGGACCCAGAAGCATAGACATTTGAGGTTAGGTATTGCCACTCTGTATTAGTGGCACCATCCTTGATAGTTGACTATGGGACAGAGACACCAAGGGAAGAAAGGGAGAGAGGAAGGGAGGGGAAAGAACAGGGAAGGAGGGCTGCATAAAGGTCTGCAGTAGTGGAGTATGACTCAGTGGTGGGGACCTGACAGGGATGGGTACCTCAGTGATGTGGGCACCTCATTGATGGAAACCTGACAGGGATACTCCAATGTTACCTTAGTTATGAATGAACAGATGGATGGATGAAAAGAGACATTATCCACAGATAAGTTCACCTGAGCATTCTGCCCTGTGGATCAAGACAACTAGCAGGTGCACACACGGTCCATTGTATGCCTTACAAAATCCCCTTTCGTAATGTCACTGACTTTTGTAGCAGTTTGGAATCCAACATAAATATTGTTGTTCATATATAATTCATATTTTTCATATTGTTTTTCATTGGTGTGTTTTAGGGATCCCTGGGAAAACAGAGCTCAGGAAGAAATGAAGAAAATAAGATAGAGATAGAAAAACTACTATAAAGGCGATGATTAAAGTAAACTATGAAGACAGTGATTATTCCAGCCCAGTGCTTCTAGGGGGAACGTGATGCTTCTCTGAATTTGTCATCCTCTTGAGAAGTGCTTATCTACCAACTCTTCTAACCTCTGCTTAAGGCCCCACCCTCTCCCCCAGAGGCATTAACCCAAGCAGCCCTACACAGAACAAAAACACAAGGGATAGGTACTAATTCAGTTTTGAATGTTTTGTAGAATTCATTTGTAAAGCCCTCTGGACCTGGACTTTTATTCTTGGGAAGGGCTTTGATGACCTTTTCAATTTCTCTACTTGTAATTGGGCTGTTTAAAAAGTCTATATCTTCTTTATCTAACTTTGGGTGATTGTAAAGTTGCAGAAATTTGTCCATTTCTT
>JAGFMF010012288.1:1900323-1946848 GCA_019455555.1 Galemys pyrenaicus | reverse complement strand
GAGATGGTGATGGGGAATACATGGGGATTACAATTAATGGCAAGTATATGTAAATTTTAAAATATTTTAATAAAAAAAAAAAACACAAGGGAGAGGTGTGTCATGATCGATTGGATGGTGAGTGAAACAGTCTGAGTGCAGCTGATCTTAAGGCTGTCTTTAATATTCACCATCCCTATCTCCTACCACTTGTTCTAGATTTCCCTCACCTACAGTCAGACGTCAGCTAGTCAAAGGTTCTCACCTATTAGGGGTGACAGAGAACTCATGTGAGGTAACAGTGCTTGTCAGGGCGAAGATACGTCCAGATGAATTTCCCAGATTAGAGACACACTTCTTTATATTATGTATAGGTAACCTTAGCCTCTCACATAATTAGGGTCAACTTTAATTACCAATATCATCAGCACTTTTATGGCAGTTTTTCCACGAGCAGGAAGAACCAAAGTGATAATGCAGTTTCACGTTCAATGGCAACTTTAATACATCACCTCTAGCGGTTGAGGACTGTCACTAAGGTCACTAATGTCTTCATAATTCTGGTTTGCACATGAAGATCTGAGGAGAGGACTCCTGCACATTTCTGAACCATCTAGAAACCTCAGCAGAGATGGTGAAAAGTGACTCCTGGCATGTACTAACAGAGAGATGAGATGCTTCAAACCATCTTTGCAACCAGAGCTAAAATTAGAGGTGAGGTCAAAATGGTGTGAGTAGAGGATCAGAGGCAATAAATTAGTTAGGAATGGCCTTTAGTGACCACATATATAATTTATGAAGTCTTTCAGGTTGGTATGGTTAATAAAATAGTACTGTTCCTATACATCATTGTTTTCCTTAGTGTCTTCTAGTTCTTGGATTTTAGTAGACAATCAGTTCAGAGTCCTTCAAAGTATGCACAATGAAGTAACTGATCATCCCAGATATCCAAACATTTCTTTAATCTCATCCTCTCCTTTTATTCCTTGCTATTCTATTTAGGAAACACCTAGTCGGTTGATCTTCTTCCTTCTATTACCTTGTCATACATTCCCTGTTGTGTTCTTTGGATTGATCCTCAAACCTAAATAAATACCAGGTTTCAAAAGAGAAATAGAAAATATAATCCTATACAAACAATTGCATCATGTCACTCCGTAGTAAAATAAGGAGTCTGTAAGCTCCTTATAATTTACAGTATGAAACCATCTGATATCAACTACCGTTTGTGATAAATGAGGTCATTGACAATCTAATAATTATAACATCCCCTCAAATCATATTCCAACACCGTATTTTTCACCACCACAAAATTAGCAAATCCTTTTCAAAAGCACAATATATTTTCACACTTCTTTTCCTTGCTGTTCACAGCCTTGGATGTTTTCCTCTCCTTAGTGTGAAAAACAACACTAAGAATCTAGGTTAAAAGTTCTATTTTCATGAAATGTTTCCTTATTTCTTCAGGAATAGTCATTCATACCATTGGTGATTCTTATATATCTCTTTTCTGTGGTACTCATATCAGTTTTCTACAAGTCTGAAAACTTTCTAGGACACATTTATCCTGAAATAATTAATATCATGTTAGTTCATAGGAAATGCACTTCATGATAAAAAGAAAAGAATAGGAAAGGTAGAACTAGGGAGGCATGAGGGAGAAAAGAGAGAGAAAAAGTGAAAAAGCAACAAGCTTCCCCATAAAAATACCCAGTGGTCACAGATGACACCTAGATATGTGGCTACCTCATTCGCATCCATTTAATCTTTTAATCTCTTCACTCAGGAAGGTCACACATATTGTTCTTCTGGCTTCTGAGGTAAAGAAACTAAGCCTGTGCACTTCCCAAATTCTGCACACAAAGGAAACACAGGCAGATGGCGAGCATACCTATCTCTGTTCCACATGAGGATTAATGGACCAGCAGACAGCTGGGACCTATGCGCACTGTGCACACAGGAGGGATGCGCTCGCCAGAGGGTTTCAATCTTCATAACATTTCCCTGAGCATTTCACCACTGGGAACATCTGGTAAAAGTGACACTTTTGTCAAGAACAGCCTTTTGTCTGTGTGCTCATCATCCCTCTCACACACACATATGCATGTGTGCGCACTGCTCAAACATCCCCCCATGTCAGTTCTTGCATGTTCTCTCAAGAAAGGAAGTATGCTGGGCCTCACCGGTGGCACAGCAGGTTGAGCGCCGCACTGTGAAGCATCCACGGCACAACAGCGCGAGTTTGATTCCTGGCCAGGGAGGGGACCCACATGGCACAGCAGACCTCTCCTATCTCGCCTGCTGCTCCCCTCAGCAATGTATTTCAGTTTATCCGCCTGTTCTGCTCCCCACTCTGTCTCTGGTGAATCCTCTCACCACCGTGACTGTGGCCTGTACCCCAGCTCTTGTATGCATAAATAAATAAATCTTTTTAAAAAAGGAAGTATGCTTAGAGTGCGGTGCTCTACCATGTGGTATATGGCACCTGGATTGTGACAACTCTTACTAATTTCCTCTCCGCTCCGATCTCTAAGTTATCCTTTATACTAAACTGAGAGTTGAAGGACTTCTTTCATCCTCCAGCGGGCCCTCACTTCTATTCATTACACTCTAGCTCTGTATTTAGGAGAACTGATTCTCAGCCTGAATGCTGGGTACCATGTATTTTTCCAGCCAGATTTGCTGGCTGTGTTTTATGTGTAAATTGGCTGCCTACTCACACTGTGCCAGCTCCTCTTTTCTGCAATTCGTGTGTGATGTCTGGTGCTGACTTCGACCACCACTACTATATTAACCGGTCAGGCTCCATCTTCTGAAAATTTGGTTTTTCTACCACAAAAGCTATATGCAAAGGATGGCAGAGTCTTGTTAATTCTATTTTCAGAATATTCAGTAACCTCATGATTTACTGTAACTACTTTTATTAAAGTTCTTTCCAAAAAAGGTACTTGACGTGGTGCTTGGCACAATGTAAGAAATCATTAACTCTTTAAGAATTAATAATACGAAGGCTGAGTAATTTATCTTCCTGGTTCTGGTCTTAGCTCCCTCAACGCATACACTACATTCTTGGCAGTGTTAGTTCTTATAGGAAAGGGGAGAAGGAAATAATAAGTTGTCCATAATACCATTTTCAAAACATGAAAATTCCAACCCGGTATACAGGGTTGCTTTTTGTCTGAGCAATAATTACATTGCTTAAGTTTTTGAAACCCCTATGTAGCTGCAATTTTTTTTTCTTTTTTCAAAGATACTTGTGTTTAATTCCATAAGATCTGTTATTTCCTCACATAAGACTTTTTATTTAAAGATACCTTTTTCAATCCATTGTCTCTATCCCGCTCTCCCTACTTTATGTGTGCCCACTGAAGTGAGAATTTCCTGTTTTGTCTAATAATCAGAACAGTGCTGATACATAACAAGTGTTTAAGCTTTTAAAAATAAATCATAGTCATATTTTTACTTTATGCTCTACATTTTAGTTGCCTTCTCAGACAACCCTACCTTAATTTCACAAAAACAGTAATCACCTTGAAACTTTTCAGAGATACTAAAATCCAACAATTTAAGTGGGAATTTTTTTCCCCCCTCTGGAAAGAGTCTTATTTTTCTGCAATACAATGCCAGCATTAACTGCTCCTCTTAATTTTTGAGTCTTTCTTTCCCTCACCTTTGCTTGCTTCTAGCATGGCAAATCACACTGGAGGGTAGCAACAATCCAGCCTGGAAATGCTACAAGAAATGAGATTTTCCAAGCTGCACAGATTGTGTTCTTCATCAATACTGCTTAGTCTTTATGTATGAACATCAGAGTGGATATTGGGGAAAACACTGATTTTCTTTCACAGAGTTTCAAAAGCATGACACTGAGTCTCCTTTCAGTGCAATACTGTAAATATACTTTAAAAAGTCAAGAAGAAAGAATATATCTCTAGTTATGTATTTATAATTAAAACCATCCCAAACTGCTTCCCTGGTGGCTTAAGGGTTAAGGCTAAGCTTTATCACACTATCTCCTTTGAGGTCTGAGTTCAATCCCCAGCAAGGGAGCTGACCCACATATGACACAGCAGACATCTCCTGTCTCACCTGCTGCTCCCCTCAGCAGTGTATTTCAGTAGATCCACCTGTTCTGCTTCCCACTCTGTCTCTGGTCAATCCTCTCACCCCCTACACTTCTGCTCTACACCCCAGTTCTATGCATAAACAAATAAATCTTAAAAAAAAATCCAAAGCTTAAAAATAGAATATTTACTTTAAACAGAAAGACAGTATTTAAATTTTTTCCCTTTTTTTTGAACTCCATAAAAATAATATAATTTCAAAAATATGTCAGGCTAGATCATAGAGAGAAGACATATTTTTTTCAGATAAATAAAATAGAATAAACTAGCCAGTAGCCCTTTTATAGAAAGTGATTATTCTAGGGGGAAAGGCAAACATAGTTCTTAGGGAATCTAGAATTTGTGCCATATGCTAAACATACGCAAAACAGGCCTGATCAGTCAGACAAGGGGAAGAGCCATTTGTTACCTCATAGGTATGAATTCTAGTTTTAGGTGCAAGGGGTAGAAAAGAGCAAATAAATGAGACTGCACTCCAGCTTTCAGGGAGAACGCATCTCACCATACTCCTTTGAGACAATATTTTATCCTTGCAGAAAATAAACGACCTCCTGGAGGCCACATTTAATAAATGGAAAGGCCATGATGGGAACCCAGGTCTGTCTGTGTCAACAAACCTGTGTTTTGCAACTCGTTTTCCTTCACCCACGAGACACAAGTAAGCAGACAGATATGCCGTGGTTTATCCAATAGAACTATTCTGAGAGATAGGAAGACACGTTCTGATTTGTCAGAGGTATTTGGAAGTAATGGAATTTTACTTGCATTTTGTGTGGGATTTTGAAAAATATCTACTAGATTAATTAGTAATAAAGCCACCGAAGAATGTAAGTGATTCTTAAAGGTGTAGCCCTTTTCTTTGTTTCCTGGAGTGATGTTGAAGATGGTCAGTTTTATCATGAAAAAAAGAAATCACCAGATATGCAAGGGTGGATTTTTATAGTGCTTTAAAGACAAAAATAAAAAAGAGGGTAAGAGATGGTTTTCTCCAGGGAGTTTGGTAAAGGGAATGCAGACATTTGATCCTTCTGAGTTTCACAAAATAAAGAACTTCTGCAGGGAAACTGAAAAAACAAAAACAAAAACTCATCCTCGTGAGAACCAAAACAGGAGGCCTTTTTAGGAACATTAACGACAAAAAAATTAAGGGGGGAATGCAGGATAAATTTTGCTTTGAAGTATGGCAGTTCCTCAGTCTACTAAGAATGGAACTTCCATAGGATCCAGCAATCCCACTCCTTGGGATATACCCAAAAGACACAAAAACACTGATTCAAAAGAATACCTGCACCCCTATGTTTCTAGCAGCACTCTTTACAATAGGTAAGACCTGGAAACAACCTAAACGCCCAAAAACAAATGAGTGGATCGGGAAGCTGTGGTACATGTACACGATGGAATACTAATCAGCAACAAAAAATGAAAAACTAGAGGCATTTACAGGAACATGGATGGAACTGGAAGGGATTATGCTCAGCAAAGTAAGTAAGAAGGCAAAAGAAAAATACCAGATGGTTCCTCCCCTAGGAGGAATATAAGGGAACCAAATAAGGATCAAGGAAAGGAATAAGAACAATAATAATAATAATAATAATAATAACAACAACAACAAGAAAGAAACAAAAACCAAAAATGAAAAGAAAAGGACAAATTGGAGACACTCGGTGGGGAGGGAAGAGAGGAAGGTGGAGGGCAGACGGGAGCACAGGGGACTGAGGTGATGGTGCACTGGTGTTATGGTGATGGGGAATACATTGGGATACAATTGATGTCAAATATATGTAAATTTAAAAAATTATATTAAAAATAATTAAAAATTAAAATTAAAAAAATAAATTTTGCTTTGAATGGCCCCTTTTCTAACACCATATTTTAACTCTCTCCTACCACATACAGCCATCCCCTGCTCCTCATGGTTTCTCTGGGTCTCTCCTCCTCAGTGATTTCAGAGAGCGCCTTCTCCACAGGAGTCTGAACAATCTCTTTGAACTACTTTCTTCTTTCATATTTACCCTACATAATTCATTTAGACTTGTCTTGCTAAATCTTTTTACAGACATCAAATGATGCTCTTGGCTCTTATAACTATTTCTATTTCAACCACTCATTTTTATTTCCTAGATATAGACACAACAGTGCACTCAAACAAAATAGCATGCTTCTGGTTATATATTTACAAACATGTGGAATGCGGAAAAAAGGGGGGATAGCAGAATGTTCTTTGCTATTATTAAACAATGGTTGAAGAAAACAAAGACATCATTTAAATGATGTACATACATATTCTAGTTTTATCTAATTTCCAGAGAACTTGTTCAGTCTGTAAAACAGATCCCTATTCTATCTTAGTATTTCTAATGCCATTTATTCTACTTCTGCCTCCAAACATATTCAGATATTCAAATCCAAAAAAAAAAAAAACCTTACATAACAATCTGTAATCATTTCTCAAGCAATTTGTGTCTACTTCTGATTATTTGCTGTTACCTTTTCAGATCGCTAGTTTTCAATTATGCCTATAAGGCCTTTATTTCTAAATTTCTTTTTCATGTTCAAAGAAATACAGTTCAAAGAATCAAATAATTCTACAATCTAAAAAAAGTATTAGCACCTTAGCTTACCCTCTAATCTGCAGATTCTACCACCCATAGTCAATCACTTTGCATTTCTGTTTCTTCTATTACTTTTTAATATTACATAATAAATACTACCAAGTTTTCTAAATTTAGAAAGTATCTAAGATCTTCCAAATACAAATTTTATTTATCATGCCATTATATAAACTAAAGGTTTGTATAACTAAAAATTACAAGCTAAAGTCTACAAGTTTAAAATCATTTTCCCTTACATTTTGATGGAATTTCTTTATTTTTTTCTATATTCTAATATTTCCACTGAGGAACTTAACACCATTCTGATTCTTATCACATTTTTTATGGCCCTGAATTGTCAAAAAGGTTTTTGGCCTTTTCTCCTCCATTTAGGATTCCTCAGTCAGTGATTTTACTAAATCAAAATTTAATTATGTAACCCTTTAGTTTTCAGAATCAACTGTTCTTAGGAGACAGTGTGTACTCTTTGGCATTGTTTTACACCATTTTTTTCCCCTTTCACCAGCCCCATTTCCTCCCACACAAGTCTTACCTTTTACATGCTAAAATAATATGAATCCTTATTTCAAATAGGTGAATATATTCAATATATGTTCTCTTTCACATTTTGAACTCTGTGCATATAATTCCTCTTCCTGGTATACACTTTGCCACTCATGTTTAATTTCCTTTTTGTCCTCCACCACCCTCTCTTATGTCCTCTTGCTATTATAAACCTGTACACCTATCCGTCTTTCCTCTGAACTTGAATCCTCATATGTTTGTTGATATCCAATAGTTTTTGGAACTGTTTTACATTTGCTGATATGCTAATGTCCAATAGTTATTTTTATTGTTCTGACTGCTGCACATAATTCTCTCAAATTTTCCCTATCTCAAATGATGCGTTTCATTCTTTTTTATGACATTATAGAACAGATGGGGTTTTCTGTTGATGGTTTCATATTCTGTAGATATATGCCCAAGAGTGGGATTAATGAATTATACAGTATTTCCACTTTTAATTTTTTAAGGTATATCCAGATGCTTTCATAATGGCTTTACAAGTTTACACTCACACCTAAAGTGTAATAGGATTCCTTTTGCTCTATGTCATCTTTGGCACTTGTTGAAGGTCTTTTTAATATGTGCCATTCTCATGAATGCTATTATTGTAGTTTTAAACTGCCTCTCTGTTAAGAAGTACAATGAACATTTTTTATATGACTTTTGGCCTTCTAGATATCCCCTTAGATGAAGTTTTTGTTCATATCCATTGCCCATGTGTTAATTGGGTATTTATATTTTTATTGTAGAATGGTATGAGTTTTTAATATATCTTAGACATTAATATTTACCAGTTAAATTTTTCTCCCATGCATTAAACTATTTGCTTCTATTTTCTATTTCTATTTTATTTATTTCTTTTTAATTTTAATTCTCTTGCTCTAGGGGTTAAGTCACCAAAAATACCTTTATTGTTAATATATGGAACATATTGCTAATGCTTTATATAGTTTATTATTGCAGGTCTTAGATCTAAATCTTCAATCAATTAGAATTAATCCTTCTGTATTATGTTAGTGAACAATCCCATTTCATTCTTTTATGTGTGGCTTTTCAATTTCTTCAGTATCATTTGTTAAAGATACTGTCTTTCTCGAATTTTATTTACCTTTAACTTCTAGTCATCCTGCAGATTCTAACTGACATTTAGTGACAGACAGCACCGTACTAGCTCTCTCTCTCTCTCTCTCTCTCTCTCTCTATATATATATATATATATATATATATTACACACATGTCTTTAAACCAGAAACTGACTGTGTTATTTTTTTCCATTTATGTCTACTTCTTCTAGTAAGCTGATGATTTCAGCATTTTCCCCACATTCTAGAGAAAAGTGTGAGCATGGTAAATAATTTCTTTTGATTAAATGAATTAGCACAAATCATCATTTTTTTGCAACCCCCATCTTACATACTATCACTTCCTTAAATTGTGATCTTTACTATTCTCCTTTTAAAGTCTCACAACTCTTGAAACTTCATGTACATGTATCACATTTTGTTTAGTACTAAGCTTATATTTGAATATACACAATTAACTAAGTGGAATGGAATAAAGGGGAATGAACATAATTTTCTTTGCTGTTATTTAATAATAGTTAAGGGGCCTCCCTGGTGGCGCAGTCAGTTAAGCAACGCACTATGAAGCAAACCGCAGCCACTGCAGCACGAGTTCGATCCCTGCTGCCGGCCAGGGAGGGGACCCACATGGCGCAGCAGACCACTCCTGCCTCGCCCGCTGCTGCCCTCAGCAGTGTGTTTCAGTCAATCCACCTGTTCTTCTCTCCACTCTGTCTCTGGTGGATCCTCTCACCCCCCCCACACACACACACTTCTGGCCTGTACCCCAGTTCTTGTATGCATAACTAAATAAATCTTTAAAATAAATAATATTTAAAAGTGAAGAGAATTACGATTTAAAAGGATGCATACTGCATACGTATTATACTCCTGTATGCTTTCCAGGGGAAGTGTTTGAGGTGTTTATTTTAGAATTAAAGTTTGCACCTTTAAAATTAAATTTTGCACCTAATAATCATCCCGTAAACTGATCTTGAAATAATGAGAGGGTAAATAAAATATCTTCTTTGTTTTGGCCACCAAGTTTCACCATCAATTTAGGCAATGTGGTGGGGAACAAAGTAAAAAGTTCAGACTAGTGTGGCTGTCTATAGGTGCCTGCACATATTTAGGCCATTAAGGTCAGATGAGTGTAATTCAAACTATAACTTCGAGAGTACCTCAAAGGCCTGTATTAGTGTATCTGTAATTACATTTCATTTAAAATTTTCTCCATGCAAATCATTTCTACACAAACTAAAGAAAAAGATACCATAAAAACCAAGGATGGGGAATAGAATATTTTTGCTAAAAAAGACATCTTGCAAACAACATGCCATCTGTGATCTAATTGTCAGGAGATTATGAGATGTCAGACCTCTTGGAACACTCTGGCAATGTATATCTTAATGACTAATGACACGGAAAAAAAAAAAAAAACTAGTGATAATTCTCCCAGTTTTGAAACACTAGTTATTTTTTAACTGTTAATTAGGAAAAGGATAAAAAAAAGATTATTTGAGATTTGACTGAGATTCTATGTTTTAAGATCAAAATTCTCAAGTTGAAAAATGTTAGACCTTTTCTTGGAGTCTTACAATATTTTCTTAAAAATTATTTTTCACAACACGCATATCTTGTATCTCTATGAAGTCTCTAAGGTATGCCACCCCTAAAACAATCAGCAGAAAGTTACAAGGCTTTGCTGTAAGTCTATTATCCTCTACAACAGACCAAAATATGAGTTGAAAATAACAATCTTTGGAAAAATATATTTGTTTTCACTGATAAAGGTTAGAAATGTGAGAAGGTCCTTAAGAAACTCTATATCATACTCATATGAACAATGCACTGTTGAAGTAACAGCTGATTCCCATATAAAGGGATTGTGTCCCACATTCGTAAGTGAAACAATGGTAAGTAAGGACATCACACTACCTACTTTGCAGGCCTTTCAGCAGGATTACATATGTAGTAAGCACAGTTGTCCACATAGAGCAATGCCCCTTTCAGTACAGGGAAGCACCCATGGGTGTGGACCTTCAGGTGGGCTGTGGGCTCAACTAGATGGTGTAGTACCCATGTTTAGGCTGTTGACCTAGACATAGATAACAATTCAGAGGTGATCCAATCAAGATGTATCCTATTATTTTTTTTACATATATGTTTTGTTTTAAAAAATATAATAAACTTTTAATACAAACTAGACAGACATCTCTGAGAAAGGCATAATAAACTTATAAATGTACCTTTTAAGGTTAAGAACTACTGGAACAAAGACATCTTTCCTCACTTCAGAAACAACAGAAAAGACACTTTTAATACAAGTGAGTTTGTAGGGAATGTGCTTCTTGCACATTCTATTGAAAGTTTAAAAAAAAGACTTTCTCCTTTAAAACAAATTATCGGTTTATAGGTTCACAAGTATTAAAGATGCTTAACCTATAAAAAACTGAAATATTATTCAACAACAGTATTATTTAATTCTACTTTCATAACTTATTTTTCAAGTACCTTGTATTTTACATGCAATATAAACAGACCAATATACTATTATTTAGTATTTTATGTGAAAAATGCATGCAGAAATTCTGATAAAATAAAAGTTAATTATTGCTCTCATTTAAAGGACAAAATCAATATGCTATTTCATTTTATTTGCCTATTTATAATTTTCTCATGTAAGCAACTGTAAGAGAGATACAAAGGTACATAAGATACAGCTAATGATGCTAATTAGAAGACAGAAATTTGTACTTACAACATTCTCTAACTTTTTATGCTATTTTTCCCTATCCTGATACACTCAAACTTAATCTGACTTTCCATTTCTATTCACCTTTCGTGTTCTAGCAGAGATTTGGTACACTGCCTTTTACTAGTCCCTTAGTGTCTAGAATCTTCTAAAATATTTGGTCATGATCTTGAATGCTTTTTATATAAGACTCCCTAATAATTTTCTTGAAAATTTTAGATTTTTGTCTTTGTTCTAGCTAAATCAGAGTAATTTAATTTTTTTAAGCCTTCAGTGAAATTGATATTTAACTGCTCCAGGGATATAATTTCACTTGCATCAGTTGGCTTTTTCTCAGACAAGAATATTTCTGTTTCTTATGATACCTAGATCAACAGATCTCAATGAGAGGTCATTTTTCTCCCAGAGGAACATTTCACAAAGTTAGGGGATAGTTTTGATTATCCCAGTTGGGGTGAGATTACACAGCTGCCATACTGTTGGTACAGGACACAGAAACTGTTCAACATCTGGCACGTGATGGGAAGGACAGCTCCACCACACTGGCCAAAATGTCAGCTGTGCTACGGCTGAGGAGTCATTCTAGAGTCTTAGAATAGTCCTATAATTACTGCCAACTTAGAAAGAATAAATAGAGGCTCTAAAAGTTAATTTATGATCTAGAGTTACAACCACTAAATAGTCTCCTTTTCTTTTTCACTTGTAGATAAATTCTAAACCTATTATTAAATATGTTGCTGAGAGAAAACTTTGGAAATGCCAGACTTCACACTGTAAAGAGCACAGGATGTAAGGCAATATTTGAAAATTGCATGTATTCTCACCCATAAAAAAGGCTTCCTTGTCAATGATATAGATTATTTTTTCCCCAAAACTTGTTTTTCTGAACAAAAGTATCTGGTAGCCAGTTTAGAAACATTCTGTGCAAATACATCAACATATTTTATAATACAACATAGTCTTTGGAAACAAAATTTTTATTCCTTATCCATTAGTACTATAAGTAAATTCACTTTGTGAAAATCATTATAAAAGTGCTAAACATAATTCAGATACTTCTTATATTTCACTGTTAAATTGTGTTTCCCCAAATTTCATATGTTGAGGTCTTAACATCACAATTGTAATTTTATTTGAAGACTAGGTCTTTAAAAGGATAATTAAGTTGTAATGAGGCAATTAAGGTAGATAATCATACAATATGATGATGTCATTGTAAAATAAAAACAAAAGGACAGAGGAAATTATATAGAGAACAGGGAAGAAGAAAGCCATCTACAGAAAAATGTCCTCCTAAAAAATTAACCCCGGTCACTTCATGACCTGGACTTTTAGTTTCTAGAACTGTGACAAATACATTTCTTTAGATAATCCACCTAACCTGTGATTTTTTTTAAATGATAACCCTAGAAATTAATATATTTCTCAGCAACATACTACAAGCCATGTATATGTCAGATGCAGTATATGACTACTGATATATTCTTAAATATTTCCACATTATTTTCTTTATTGTTGCTGAATATAACAATTGTTTCCCCTCTGCAAACCTCTACATGTGGTTTCCTATCGTCCACTATCTGTGAGAAGGGAGAGGACATTGGTAATGTCTTAAGAATTATAGGTTTCATGGAGCAGACTTTCCAGATACGTTTGTGATAGTTGGTCCTTACATAGTTGGTTATAAACAAATAGACATTTAAATGAAAGCAGAAAGAATTTCCCCCAATTAGCAACAATCAGTATAAAAATTCAAATAAAAGTGGCTCTATAATTCAGGATAGGCTCTTAAATTAATACTCCGTCCTCTACAGAGAAAGATTACTAGTAATTGTTGTCTTCTTAAAAAGTCTTTATTATCAGTAACTTTTAAGACTTATTAAAAATATTGGATTGGACATTTGACCTACTACAGAGGAAATTATCTTTTTTATTTAAAGAAATGTTTTTTGAAAATATTAATTTCAATATAATTTTCTAAAACTGAACTTGTAAGATAGCATTTGGTGCCCTGTGATCATAGCATTTTAAAAATAAATTTAAAAGGAGATTAGACAAAGTGACATCTAATCATATTAAATGTTCAATGTTATTTCAACTTTGATTAAATAAAAGACTGACTATTAAATATTGGCCAAGTGAATTTTCCTAATTTGTTTTACATTACAGTTTATGCATTTGCTATAAAAATAACTTTTTGTTCATAATATAATTGCTCATGATTGTAAAATAAAGCAAATTGTTAATAAACCAAAATTTTAAAAATGTCATAAACACTATTGATGGATATAAAAAGTCACAACTCAATCTGTGATCCACAAAAATTAATACTAGAAATTATATAGTTTATCTAAATTATGTGCTTTTATTCAGCTTAATTTTCTCCAAAATGGTCTTTGTGTTAAACTCTTATTCCTTGTATACCGAGCATCTGCAAAAATTTTATCTCCCTGTAAGGAGATAATTCCATGGGGTTTATCTTGTCTCTATTCTTTCAATTTATTTCCTTCTCTAATATTCAGACCTGTTCAGAGTAGAGATTTTACCCCAAGCTTACCTTTATCACAACACCCATTTCCACCCCCATTTCCACAATTTGTCATCACTTGACCATTATATTTTTCCATTTCTGCAACTTCTCTACTGCCTTTAAAATTTCTTCTCATGTTTTTAATTGATGCCACAAGACTCTTAAGGCCAAGGTTTCTCTCATAGATTAAACACAATCTAACACTAAATTTGATACCTTGATAATGTCAGTAATAATTTTGAGCTAAAGTTATTCATGGCAGGAGAGAAAAATATTAATTCTCCATTACAAGTATAAACTGAAACTACCAAAAAAAGCTATGAAAAATGCCATCTGCCATAATTATAAACATTCCTATCAAAGTTTGATAATTTCACTAAAATAATCGGGTTACATAATGCTTGGTACTGAAATCATTTTAAACTATTAAAATAAGTGAATTAAACTTCTGGCTTCAGCTTATAAAATGATACAAAGTAAAGTGAGCAGGGCTTCTACCTTTACAAGATGGAAAAAGATAGGGATAGGATAATGAACTTTTTAAAAATGTGGGTCATTTACACCACGGTCACAGCAAAAATAATGAGCCACGGCCACACTGCCATGGTCACGTGAATTTCATGTTGTTTGCATAAGAAATCAAGCTCAGGGTGGGTCCTTTTTCAGAGTCCCCCAAGAAGCTGGGCTGCCAGAGCCTCGACACTTCCCTTCAAAGAGCAGCCACTAACCACAGAAATGCCGCCCACCGGGGGGTGCTGGCTCATCTACCTGGCCTGGACCCCACATAGGTGAGGCCATCAGCACAAACATCCCCAAGACCTTCCTGAGCCGGATGAGGCAAGCACCGTTCACCGCGAAGGGACCACATCTCTGTTCACCAGGCCCAGGCTCCTGGGGACCACTACCTGGCAGAGCGACACTCAGGGCTGAAGGGCCCCAACAGGCCCTTTGGCCCCGTCGGAACCAGGACCACATCGCCGGCCTGTGCCATTCTCACCTTCAAGGAGAGCTCAGGAACTGAGGGCCGCTCGCGACTTCCACGAGTCTGGGCCCTCTGAGACGAGATGCGGAGCCACTCCGCGCACGCTGCATCTGGGGGTCCTCCACGGACACAGCGTGAGAAGGTCAAGGTGGGGAAAAGTATGGCCGAGGGGCAGGTGAACAGCGTGGCCCCGGGCCAAGGGCGAACCCACCGAGAGGGCGAGGCCACCTAAAGGTGCCTGGCCCATCCCGCGGGCCTGCAGCTCCACCACGGTCAGGGTCCCGCGTGCAGCAAGCGAGGGTGGGCGGGGCCCAGCAGCCTGTGCCGCCCCGCTCTTCACGAGGGGCCGGAGACACCTGTCCGCCAGCTGAGTGCAAACAGCTGGGGATGCGAAGTGACGCAGGGAAGCCCAGGGAACGCTTCCTGCACACTGAGGCATCCTCGCCGCCCGGGGGAGTGGGCGGAGACCGCCAGACACAAGTTCCCGGATGCGCCCACGCCCGTGCGAGCTGCACGCCCTTCCCGCGGGCACTCGGAGCTCCCTGCGCCAGGCCTGCCGGGGAACAGCGCGCTTCAACTCAAGGCCACCTGCAGGTAGGGGAACCCACAAGCTGTGAGCCCACGGTCCCCGGCCTACCTTGGCCCTGACAGCTCTGTCCTCAACACCTCCTCGCCACCAGCACCCCACGTGAGGCTCTGCAGGATTCCCGGCACCCCGGGCCTCAGTCTCACCTTCCAGACCCCAGACGCGGGCTCACCTGCCTGCTGCTACCAGAACCTGATTGTTTCCTCAACCGCGGAAAAGTCAAGACTTTCGACTGGCCCTGGCTGCCATCAGCCCTGGCTGGCCAGCTTTTGTTCAGGGCACTGGACCCCAAAGGAAGGAAGGGTGGGCCTTCTAGCTTTCCCTGGCTGCCTGGTCTGGAGCAGGAATTAGGGCCAAGGAAGAGGTAGTGGGTAGGTGCTCTATTTTGCCTCTGGCAGTCTATAGCTGCTGCCTGCGCCCTTGTTTTCCTCCCAGGATTCCTTACCCACAGGTGTTTGCAAAAGGCGCTTGAGAGGTGAGCAGCGCCACGCTTACCTTTAAATAGGGACTTCTAAGCTGGGGCTGAAATGGGAAGATGGGCAAGGTCAGGAGGCTCAGTTGCTGCCTCTCTGCATGAGTCCAGTCCCCTGATACAGCATTAAAGGCATGTTAGAGATACCAAAGCCTCGAAAATTATTTTCTTCTGCTGGAAACACCAATAAATCTGCAGTGTCTGGGATGGTTACACAACAGTGTTCATAAGCAGGACACTGACCAGCCCACTCTGGCCCTGGTCAATTCCCTTGGAAGTGGGGGTATAGGGTAAATAAGTTGTTCAGGCTTTTACTCCATTGCCTAAAGTGGTGTCACCTTGGCCTTAATCTTGTTAAAGTAGAAGGTGTGGGGGCCTGACTCGCACCTGACTGCAGGCATCTGAGCATCTGAAATATGCACACACGTGTATGTGCAAGTGTGCACACCTGAGCCTAGAGAGCAGTGCTAGAAAGGAGGCGTTACTCAGAGACAGCTATGGCAGAACAGGTACGACAGGAAGAGACCACAAGCAAATGCTAGAGAAAGCCCAGAGCAAAGAACATGTAGAGATTTGCAGGGGGCCCAAGTTGTGGTCTCCCGGCTGGCTGGTTGCCCCTGCTTACCGTTAAACCTGTGAAGATGATGCCAAGGGCTCCAAAATTCTTCAAATTGCTAGCCCTGATAGTGAACCTACCCCACTTGGAATGGTTGTAAAACTGGGGCAAAGTGGCTGAACTTTTCACTTGTTCATGTGGAAGACTGTGGGCTGAGCCCCACAGCCACCTGGCCTTGCACCACTCCACATTCCTGGTCACCAGCTGGAAGAGATTTGTGTTGCCCGGCAGCTGCCTGTAGTGCCAGGAAGGGCACAGAGCAGGTTCTCAATGATGCTGGCAGATGGGTAAAGAAGGAGCCCTCTGTGACCTTTTATGCTTTTATTGCTGTTTATAGCAGAGGTGATGAGGTACATGGAAGACAGGAGCCGAGAGGCCAGGATGCTGGCAAGTTCTCCCAGCCCCCAGTGCATGTCCACTCTCTGGACTCTCTGTCTCTGCTCTCTCCCTCTCCTCTCTCAGGTCTGCTACTGCTTATTCTTCTTTCTCTTTTCATGCTCTCTCCTGGCATCCTTGTGATGCCGCCCTCATACGCCCCGTGTCCCAGCCCAGGTGCGCCCACTTGTGCATGCCCACATCCTACTTGGGGGTGCCCTCCATTAGGCATGCGTGCAGGACTGCAACTGTCCATCGTTAACACCAGTTGTGGGACGGCAGAAAAGCCTGATAATTTTCTCTGACCCTGCACTCCCCATGTCTTGGCAGGCTTGGAATGGCCTCTGCCCTATAGCTCTCTCCTACCCCAACTCTGCTCCCCCACCCCACTCCACATATAGGTGGCCTTTTGCCAAGAGAAATGCAAAGGCAGCAGCTGGGAAGCCCCATGTCAAACTCTTGCCATTAAATCTACGTACTGGGGAAGAAAAAAATTAGTTTTCTTGAAAGAAACATTTATTATACAAATCCAAAACATCTTTGGAGCAGTTAGTGCAAAGACACTGTTACATGTGAATGAGTATCCTGTGGCACTCTTTCCCCAACCAAATATTGGCCTGATCAGGCAGAAGATGACTTATTTGCAAGATGTCACTTTAAGAAAGGGAACTGCAAGAAGAAAGAGAGCCTAAGTATTTCTTTGCTTGGAGTACATGCCAGCAGATAGAAATTCATCCAGAATATTCATAAAGAACATCAGCCAGTTGCTAAGGGTGGATGTGGACTGGCATAAGGCCATAAAAAGCCCTTGGGGTGTGCTGATGTAGGCAAGTTTGCACTCTTGGTTTTTTTTCTCTAGCAACCTACCACAGAGAAAATGGAGAAAATCCTGAGAAAACTTCTCATGGTACTGTCTGTAAGAGGAAAATGAAGTCCCTGCATAAATTCTGCACAGAACATTTTCCTTGATTCTTTATGGAACACAAACCTTAACCTGCAGGGAGTAAGAAAAATGAAAAACAAAACAAAAACCTCTAGCATTCTCCTGGACCCTATAGCAGGGAGAAATAAATAAGACAAAGAAAAAAGTCAGAAAATAAGTGGATGGATGATAATAAGTATTATGCTGATGATGTATCAATAAAATAGCACACCCTAATATAGGTGTATCACTTAATACATTTTTCAGATTGATGTGACTTTCCACATGTCATATGTAGGAGGGAACTAGTCCTCTTTGTCAAATGAACACATGTAGAAATTTAAAAATGGCTAAATGCTTTGCAAATGCCCTGATAAGGTTCACTATATTTAGTGAACGGGAAAATGGACTCCCATGGAAATGGGAAGGCTATATCAACTTCTAGAAATAGTACCATAAAGAACAATGATTTATGATTCAGAACCGCAAGTCTCCAGCCTCTGTTCTGTTCTTTGCTCTTTCTCTTCCCTGAGGAGCTCAGACTCTAGTACCTGGTGGGGCAAAGCAAAGGAGGTGGCCACTGTGGGGTGGAGTGCAGGTGGGCACAGTGACTCACAGTGACTCGGAGTGCTGCGTCAGAGGCCAGGTGGACTAAGGCGATTTTCCATGATGCAGGGTGGTCAGTCATGGGGAGTTATAATGAAAATGAGGGTGAGAAGGGCCACACTGGGGAGCAGCAGAGAAGTATGGATCTTAGCATGGATTATGACGCTTAGGGTAACATTTAGTATCACACACACACAGAGAAGGTAAGCCGGGCATCCACGAAGTAGTGTGACCCAACAAGGGATGCCCGAGGTTAAATGAAGTGAGAGGTATTCACACTGGAGACAGACAGCCCAGCTGAGCTGAGTGGAGCAGCCTTGCATGTGAGCTGCCAGAGCATATTCGTGGTGAGAAGGTCATGGCTGCATCTGGGCCCCCTGTGGGGCAACGGAACCTGTCAACATCAGGAGGGCTTCCTCAGAGGAGACACTCTTTTGGAGGATGCCTACCCCAAGAAGGGAGAGCAGCATGTGCTGACTAGGAGACCCCCAACACAGGAAAGTACGTTTGGTAGGAGAAATTCAAGAAGGGAGAAAACAGGAATGAACCTTGCAGTTCGAATTTAAATACTATAGTTCAGTTTGAACTCAGGGCTTTTAATATACAGTGATAGCTGCAGAAATGTATGTAGACATCAAATTGGATGCTTATAACCTTATTAGTGCTTGTCCATACATGTCGCAGCTTAATGTGTCTACTGAGAAAACTTTGGACATGGAATAGAAATTAGCAGATCTATTGACCATACCTTGGTTTCTACTTAGCATTTTTCATCCAAAATATATAGAGAGCTACTGGCAGAAATCACTATACACGAACTGGAGTAAAGAAAATACAAAAGAACATGGCATATGTTCTACCATAAAGAAAGACAATATTTAATGAATAAAGGGACACAAAATTACAGCCCAAATGGAATTTTCCTGGCCAAATCTGGGGCAATATAAGTATTTTAAATATTTTAATATAATCAAAATAAGTAATGATAGTAGTAAAAAAATAACCCATTAATTAAAAAGGGAAGTCACAACCACAGATATAGTTGAGTAAATTGAAATTTTAATGACATTTGGGGGGTTACATAATGATGCACCCCCCAAAAGTATTTACTAAATGTGGTGAGGAGGTGTATTTTTATAGTGAGTCAGAGAAACAATTATGGCCCTTAGTGATGAGCAGGTGAACTTCATTAGTAACAGGGTAAATTGAATTATTGTGTCAGCGGATAGGATGGAGTGAAGATTTGAAATTTTTGAAATGATATCCCTCCTAGATGTATAACTTGAATCCAACCACAATGAAACATCAGGGAAATGTGAATTGCAGGGCATCTTACAAAATATATAGCCAGTAATTCTCAAAATCATAAAAACCAAGAAAAGACAGAGGAACTCATCCAGATTGATTAAAACTATAGGGAAAAGGCAATAAAGCACAAGACAGTCCTCAAATGGAACCATTCGCTGTGAAAGACATTACTGAGACTGGAATTCATCCTAGGATCGTATGGTATTTATTTTAATCAGCTGATTTTGACAGTGTATTTTGGGTATATGGAAAAACAGCCCTTTTTATAAGAAATACAGAAGAGGAAAGGTAAGGCATCAGATCAGCAAATAACTCAAAGTAGTTCAAAGGAGAAGTTATATTTACTGTACTTTCAGTTTTTCTGTAGGCTTATGAAAAATTGAAAGAAGATGGATGGCAAAGAAATCTATTACATAAAACTCATTTTTGCATTTGAGTTTGTGGAAATTCAAATGGAAACAAATATAAAGGTTCATTTATGCATGTGTTTGTAATCTCTATGTTGATAAGTTTGGACTAACCACCCTAAAATAATCAAGAAGTTGATGAGTTGCTTTTTTTCCTTGACTTTCCTAAACTGACTTAGTATTCAAGCAATTTATATTTTATTCAAAGTTTTAAATTTATTACGGGGATAATAAAAAATAGCATGAACATTCCTTTTCTCATACAGCTGCCCATAGATAACCTCTTTGTAAGGACTACCTCTGTATTATAAATAAGCACACACAAAATAGATATGTGTATATATATGCATGCGTATCTCACATAGCCATACATGTAATATATACATAACAGTTATACATGTGTATGTTCATGCATGCATTCGCATGCATATTTTCCTAGAAAGGCTTATATTACATTTTTTTCCTCAGATGTATATTGGCCTCAAATGTATAGTGTTTACTTGCTAGGTACCTGCATGTTTCTCACATTATTTCAACCAAATATATAATATTTTCTAAACATTACATATACTACCGTAGGTCAGTGTACATTAACTCATTATTTTTTTTAATTCTGTATAACAGATATGCTGCATTAAGTATCATAGTATGTATATATATATATATATGAGTGGATATATGTTGTAGATTGATTCTGTGATGTTCTCACATGAAAATTACTGTTTCAATGAGTCAAATAGAAAACATACCTGCTGAGTTTTCAGTTTGGATTAGGAACTATTCTGGACAATGAGACTGTAGCATTAACAAAACAGACAACAATCTTATACTGACAACTATCATATTCTAATGAAAATACTATGAAACAGAGGTCTAAAAATTTAGTAATAAATTATAAAGCTTGTAAATATAGTTTTCGTAAGAGGAAAATATTTGTCTAGGATTCTGAAACCGGGAATGTGTAGATATTGAAGTCTTCTCTTGGTGTTCAGGTTAAAACCCTTTCAGTTTGATTCAAACTATTTCCATGGACATGTATGATGTCATTGCTTATTTTATAGCCTAATATCACTTAGAAGTCACTGGATAATTTATTTTTAACTAAATTTTTTACATGTCTAATCAGATCATTGGTGTGCTGATTTTGCTCTTCTAGAAAGGAAGTCAGAAGAAGTCACATTTCTAAGAACTTGCAAGGTATGATTCATTTTCCTCCATATATCAGGTTTAGAAATACGTTAAATACTTACTGTCTCATTTTAAATTATATATGTTAATATGAAATGTAATTTTCAATTTAATTTTTTTCTTGGAGCTGATTATGTAATTTCAATATTTCCATTATAGTATATTCACCTTACAATTCCAGTGATTCACTCAAATTGTTATTTTTAAAAGATGGCATGAAGTTAGTAAACAAAATGCCACAGAATTTTATTATTTTCCATTCCTTGGAACTGGAATAACTGTCAGAATTAACACATTTCCAAAGTAATAATGATTATTAATATTTATGTTACAAGTGCAGTTTTTATAGATTTCACACAATTAATTTTCTTCCCCAGAAATAGAACAAGAGATTGAACTGTTTTTCATTTCAAAATTGACTTGAAGTTTTTGAGTTTTTTCAAGAGAACTTAGGAAATTTGAAATGCTTTTTGAGAATAATAGTTCTAAATGAAATTTAGGTATTTTGAAATTTGGAATTTACATAATTATATGGAGATTATCCACACATTAAATAAGTAGGATGCATAAAATCAAGTAATTTTGACATCATATGTATACATTTAAATATGTTATGAATTTTCATGATTTCAAAAACAATCACTGGAATTGAAATATACTAATTTATGAAGAAAATATATCAAAGGATAATAAGGGTTCAGTTAATTTTCCTTCATTCTGAAGATATTTTGTATTTTTAAAAATATTTTAATATCGCTCAAACCAATTGTAAATGTTTCTTGACTATTTGTCCAGTCAGGACTTTTCTATGCATTTTAGAGATATTCTGTAATTTAAATTAAATCATATAACTACTTAAATATTAAACTACTTTGTACTTCATGAAAAATCTTTAGTTTAAAAACTGCTCTATGAAGTATTACCCTATAAGTAGAATTTGGAGAGTGGGGAATTTTACTCTTAAGCTCTTTGGTGTCCACCCAAACATTTAATACTTAGTACTAACATTTTTCCTCATTAATGGTATTATAAATGAAAAATTTTAATGCTAAATTTTTTGCAATAAAATAAAAATAACAGTTTGAGACACAGTTAACAGTCATCCAAAAATGGAGTCAATTGCTGATGTAGTAACAATAAAAATACTAGAACTTCAAACAAATTTTAGCCAAAATTAGCTTCAAATATCATCCAATCAAAATGTAACACCAAGGCAGAAGACTTTATTGAAAAGAGTAAATAGTCAATAGTGTCTGATAAAATGAGTGTTCTGAGAGTTCAGTTACTCAATACATTTTAGATTTAAGAAGTGTTTTTGTAAAATGATTTTTGTTAAGTCTGTAATTATATGTCTATGACTCATATACACCTATACACATAAACAGGGCAGATTATTGTAAACTATAAGAAATGTCCGAATAATTTATGAATAAGGCAGTAAAAGTTAATAATTCACTGGAGGTACAGATAAAAATCTACAGTGAATCAATTAAAAGAAATCATTGACGCTGTATGAAGATGAAAGAAGGATGCTTAGAGATTAATATAGTCAGTCACTGGAATTTGAATATCTGTGGACAAAACAGAATAATAACTAAGCAGTGAGTTAATGGAGTGCATTGATAGGAAACATACAAACCTATACATGTGTGTACACAAAAACTCAAATGAGCTTAAATTCGACAGAGTAAGCACTGACAAAAAGTTTTTAAAAAGTACGGAATATACTCTAGTGGACTGACAGCAGATTAAGGGTTTTGATTCTTTGGGTAATGAGCAACTAATGAAAGTACCTGAGAAAAAAGTACTGTTTAGAACAAGATTCATTTATGAGTAGCAGACATTTTTTTAAAAAGTTGATAGAAGGTAATTCTCATAATCAGAAATTTTTTAGATAGTCAATTCAGGCAATGTAGGATATTCTATGATGCAAATTTTCTATTTTCTTCATCATGCTCGAATATTATTCTCAAGGCAACCTCATGGTCTTACAAGTCTTCTGCTGTTCTACAGACAGGAGGGAGTAGAAGGATGTCTCCAGATTCATAGATATGATTTCCACTTCCATTCTATTAGCCAGAAAGTAATCTATGTGAAAAGGAGCCTTGGAGAATGTTCCTTGTACTGTGCGATCTTGTGTTGGGCTAGATATCAAGAGTTTATTCCAAAGTAGAAAAGGAAACACAAGTATTCAGAGCAATTAGTGTGTTCTTCAACAGTAGATAAATGACTCACGGTTTCAATTAGTAGGGATAAGATTTTGTGTTGGGTGAAAAGGAATCTGCATGTGGGGATATTGCCTCAGACATATGGCATAATCCAGATGACAGAAATTTATAAGGCTGGTGTGGTAAATGTGATAAACAGAGTATTTAAAAAGAACTAAGGATAGAAGAGGAAAAAAAATTAGGATTTGAAAGTAACATTGTCAATATAGCAGAAATCAACCTTTTAAAAAAAAATGTTGAAAGGGAACCTACTATTGTATTTCAAAACCAAGTAAGAATTTTGAAAAAGAAAAGTATCAACTGAATCCAAGTGATGATCACCAAAAGCCTGTGAATTAAATAATTATCCTAGAATTGACAGTTAAGTATCCTGGTGCTATACAAGAGTCAAAGGGCAAGCTAAAGTTTTAGTAAATTGTATATTAAAATTTTTTTTCAAAGGTAAAATTATTTCTTCTTTATTCCTATAAAGGGAAGAAAGACAGTAAGGTTTCAGCCCCTGTGGATAACAAAGTCAGCCTCCTTTCTTTCTCCCTTTTTCTTTCTTTCTCCCTCCTTCCTTTTATTATTTGTTGTTTTGTTTTATTTTGTTTTTTACAGATAAAATCAGGTATCATTGATTTTATCTCTTTTAAGTAAGCATTCGGCTCTCGACATTTTGTCTCCATGCCCTGCTTTAGTTGTATTCCACAAAGCTTTATATTTGTTTTTTTTTGTTTTGGTTTGTTTTATTTTTATTCAATTCAAGAGAATTTGAACTGAATTTCCCATTTGGTTACTTCTTATGGATTATTTAGAAGTTTGTCAATTATTTTCTTAAAGATTTTTTTATGCATACAAGAGCTGGGGTGTTGGCCAGTGGTGATAGGGTGGGGGTGGGGGTAAGAAGATTCACCAGAGACAGAGTAGGGAGCAGAGCAGGTGGACTGAGTGAAATACACTGCTGAGAGAGGAGCAGTGGGTGAGACAGGGGAAGTCTGCTGTGCCATGTGGATTAGCAACCTGGCCAGGGATCAAACTCCTATTTTAAGTGGCTGTGGATAGCTTCATAGTGCTGAGATTTATCTCCTTGTGCCATCAGGGAGGCCCTAGAAAGTTGTCATTTAATCTTCAAATAGTTAGGAGTTTCCAGATGTGTGTGTATTGTATAAATGCATAGATTCAATATCAGTAATAGATAAATATGATATAGATATCTAATTAATACAAAGTTAAATCCCTTGAGTACGGAAGAAAAGAGGTACGCAGGAAAGCATGATCCCCTTGCAAGGTCTATACTGACTGACATGTGGCTGTGCTCAATTAATTCCCAAATACCTTGAGTTAATGCTCTGACTAGGAGATTACAATTCCACTTTATTTTTTTGTGTTTATTCAGTTCTTTCCATTTAAGAACACTGACTAAAAACAGTCTCCGCTTGCCATGCAGCGCTGGCTCTGCTGACTACACTAACGTATAGGGAGGCTCAGAGAGGCTGTCTTACCACTTTTCTAAAGCTGACCTCCAAGTGGGCTGGGCTGAGCCATTGTATGAGGGGATATGATCAATATAGCACCAGGTTTTTCATGCATGCAATACATACCACTTAACCAGGATCTTTTAACTGTTTCCTATTCTCATCCCTACTGCTTGCATTTTTTAACCTGTTACCTAATTTTCAAGTCCCACTAATACTGAAGAGGTTTAAAATAGACCTATGGAAATAATCCTAGTATTATTACAATTTAAATAATTATTTTTAAAATGTAAATAAATAAGTTCAAAATGGTGTAAAATATGCAAAATACCAATTAAATTCCTAGTATAGAATTATTCTGCCTTTATCAAAAGAGATGTTGACTTTAAAACAGAAGGACATATAATGCAAGCTATTTCCAAGAGTGTGCTTACATTCCACCTGTTTCATTCATGCTTGTTTTTGGGGTGAGCGGCATGCCCTTACCCACATTCAATCCCAGGCAGACCGTGTAGCATCGGTCTTTGTTTCATTGGCATTGCACTGGTAACTAATTCATTATACCTGCATGAGTGGTATCCTCAGACTAACTTCTAGCGAGAGGGCACTGTAACAAAAAGTGGCTTTGATTTTTTTTTAGATAAATGCAACTAGAGGTGGTTCCAGGATGGGTCATTTTATAGGATTATATTGCGTATTAAATAATCATAGAGCAAATTTTCAATTTATATTTTACAGAAAGTAACCTCATACCCACTTTAGTTAAATCCTACCAACATAAAAAAAAAAATAACCTGTTCATAGATCATTTTACTAGTAGAGTATCCTCAGTTACTTAAAAGGTTTATCATTCAATTTTACAGAATCACATGTTACTAGCTAGATTTATTATCATGATGTGATAACTGTAAAAAGTTTAACAACCTCCTTTCTGTTTGTATCCAGTTTTATTGAGATACAATCGATACTGAAGTATATAATGTTTCATGAATGTCTCACATTGTGGATTTTACAGTCAAGTATATTGCATTTTACTGAATTTTAGAAACGACTTTTTAATTTTGATCTTTATGTTATGAAGTCGGAGGCTCAGTTTGGCCCTTAGAGGCTGCTTTGAGGTGTTCTCTATGTCAAAGAAGGGTCATCAAGCCTAAGACTATTTTGGCCTGCCTGAAAGATGATGTCCCGCCTTTTAGGAGGACTCTGCCCAGTCCCTGTGGGATGCCAGCCTCTGCTGCTGCTGTTGAGGACATGACTTTAACCCCTAGGAAATCCCTGGGCCTTCTGATTTCCAGTGGTTCTGTCTTGCCCTCTCAGCAGGCAGCCATCAGAATCCACCATCTCAGATAGACCTTTGCAGGTATCCAGAGCTCTCAAGTCCCCAGAGCTCAGGTTGGGAATTGTGCAATTCTGTCCCCTCCAAACTGATTGTGGTCTCTTTAATTAAGTGCACTGCTCAGGCTATTGTGCTTTCCCAGCCTGAAACTGTAACTGGAAATAATCTGATGATACAATAGGCCTCACTTCATTGCTTCCTTTTTGTCAAGGATGACAGCCCTTCACTGCCTGTTTTCCACGCCCTGCAAACCCTTGCTTAAACTTCTCTTTGTTTTCTCCAGTTGTTTATATCAAATGGCAGTTTTAGAGCAGTTAATCAGTCAGTAGTAGAAGTTATTTTTATCTCCTCTCCTCCTCCCTCTTTCCATTTTCTCTCTCTTCCTTTCTTCCCTTTTTCCTTTCTTTCCATTATCATTAAGGGAATTGGAAATGAGAAGAAAATGTTTTCATTGATTATAGCGTTGAAATAGAAATATATAATGGCATAATTGTGTAGCAATACTCAATAAGAAATAGAAAAGAATGAGACATTAACAATAATAATTGGAATTTATTTAGGATTGACTATGTAGGAGATCATTTAGTGTAATACCCATCAATTAGTTTCCAAACAGAGCATCGAGGAAAAGACTTACTTGTAAGTCATTAGCCAGTTCTTAGGATACATAAGAGTATATACTTTTAAGTCTGTAGTAAATATATGAGATTTGAATTAAGGATAAAAGACACTTTGGTTAAGCAAGTTACCAGCTTCATGATGAATTTTTGCCTTTTCTTTGTAGTAATTAATATCTCATTGCTCTAAGGACAATGAGTTACTCAAGTCAGTTTCACTAGAATTAGAATTCTAGAATCCTCTGCCTCAATCTAAAATGATAAAGGTTGTATTTTAATACATTGTTACATTGTTCATTGTTACATAATCCCAACTTTGTTACCAACTTTGGCTTTTATGAAGTGTGCTGTATTCATCACATTCCACAATGTGTAGGTCTGGTAATTATTTCTTTGTCCTAACTGGTAAGCCTTAGGTTCCAAAAGCACTGGCTGATTAAACTGCATGATAAGCCATGGAGGTTGTTATTATTAAGGTTTAGCAGAGAGAAGCAAACAGATACTATTAGTAGCAGAGAGTAGAGGACATTTAGAAATATATATATATAATAAGTCATAGAAAAAAATTAAAATTTAGTCAATATTTAATATATGATATTGTGCTCATGAAGAGATGGATACCGAGAAAGCAAATTCATGATTGCTAAATGTTTGAAATGCAAAGTCAAATAAGGGTAAGTCAGAGTGAGTCTGCCAACTAGAGATGGAAAATTAACTTATTACATCTTTTACAAATGATGACCGCTAAGTAGAAAGCTTTTATGGAAGATCAGATTTCAAAATTGTTTAATTGACATGCTTTACTGGTACTTGGAACGACTGTAGACGGTATATTGATAGCCATTTTGAATTAATGAACAACAAAGTAGTGAAGCAGAATAACTGTGGTAGGCAGAACAGTGAATTCTCAGATGTTCACCTCCTAACCCCTAGAACCTGTGAATAAGACCCTTACAAGGCAAAAAAGGAATTTGTGGCTATAATTAAGTTAATTAGCAAGATTATCCCGGAATATATTAAAAGGCTCAGCATAGTCAGAAGACCCTTTAAAAGAGAATAGGAAGGTAGAGAATCAAAGAAATGGCTGCATGGCTTGTGAATCTTTAGACCCTTTGTTGTTAATGAAAATTTTTAGTCCATATGTGTCTCCTACACTGTTATATGTTTTTATTTTTTACATCCATTTTTTTCTTCCATATATCACAATATGGAATCACAACTGATCTTATAATTTTTCAATATTTCTAAACTTTCATTAGTCATATCCACTATTTCAGTTATTATTGTTTTAATTTTGAATTTTATCTTTATTTGTTCTTTTTCATTATATCTAGATGTATACTAAAATTCTGAGTTTCTTAAAGATTTATTTATTTATTTATTTATGTACACAAGAACTGGGGTACAGGCCAGAGGTGTGGGGGGTGAGAGGGTTCACCACAGACAGAGCAGGGAGCTGAACAGGCAGATCAATGGAAGCACACTGCTGAGGGGAGCAGCAGGCACAGCAGGAGAGGTCTGCTGTGCCATGTGGGTCCCCTCCCTGGCCAGCAGCAGGGATGGAACTCGTGCTTCAGTGGCTGAGGTTTGCTTCCCAGTGCATTGCTTAACCCACTGCGCCACCAGGAAGGCCCCAATTCTGAGTTGTTTTAATTTAACATATTAATCAGTTATAAACTCCCATATCGATACAGTCGATATCTGCATATTCTGTGGGTTTGATTTTTTTTCTATTTTTCTCTTGGTTTTTAATAACGTTATCTTCTAATGTACTTAGTTACATTTAACTGAGTGCAGACATTACATTTTTCAAAAATAGGGATAATTTGAGGCTCTGAATATAGTTCTTTTTTACTTCTGGCCTGAACAATTCTAGAAAACATCAATTTCATGGAATCAGGAAGCAAAATTATTTGAATTTGTGTTATTTTGAGTTTGCATTTCCCATGGAAGTTTTAGTCTTCACACTATACTCTAAAAAAATACCATAGGGTGGTTGGTTTATACAAGAGACATTTATTTTCTCTCTTTCGAAGCTTAGAAGTCCAACATACAGGGACTGGAAAATTCGGTTCCTGGTATGAGGACTCTTCTGTCTCGTAGATGATTTCAACAACCTGTTTACTCACATAATCTCTGTCCTGTGTGTGTGTTGAGGGTGAAAGAGAGAGAACTCTGTTGTTTCTGCTTATCAAGCACTAGTCACATGACGAGAGTCACATATTCATGAACACTTCTAAACTTAATTGTATCCCAAGACTTCATCTCCAAATATCATGTCATTCGGAGAGAGGCTTTAACATATGATCTTGCGTTGGGGATTATTAAGGGGGCAGTTCAGTCTATAGCATGGAATATTTCTCCTCAGTGTTCTAATTAAAACCTAGGATTATTTAGGACTGTGGTTGCCTTCATGATTGGTATGATGTGCTAACATGTATCGAAGAAGTGTAATCTGTACCTCTGAATCATACAGTGCTGTAAACTACCATTACCTAAAGAGAAAATTAATACAATACTATAAATAAGTAAAGAGTGCATCATACAAAGAAAACTATGTGTTGTTCACTAAGTCTTTTAAATTTTCAGTTTCTAATAGTTAAGTTTGTCCTTTCAACTGAGTACCTTATGCTCCCAGTTGTGTTTTTGCTTTATAAAATATTTACTCAAGGGAAAAATTGAACACATATCAGGATCATATATTTCCGCTTTTCTTATATTTTCCCTAAAAATTGTCTATACGCTAGATTGCTTTTCAATCAGATACGTGTGGACCATGGTGGAAGAAAGCTGAACTTTCATAGAGTGTGATGACTGTAGATTACAGCATGGCATCTAACAGTACTTTCTTTTGCCTCTCTTGCATTGTATTATTATCTTGTTTTAGCAATATTTACCCTGGCTCTGTAAGGTGGGACAGTTATCCTTATCCCTCTACCTTGAAAATTTTAAATGATTTTCCTAAAGATGTATGTTATTAAACAACAAATTTAGTGCTGTCCAGCAACCTACAAAAAAGCCTCCCATTGAACTAAAACTTAGAGTTCCAATAAATTATGACATAATCAATACACTATACTGACCTCAACTTGATATCATAGTACATAGAGATTTTCCTAATTTCAACAACTTTGAAAGTCCCAGCAACAAGAAAAAAATGTTTAAATCCATGTATGGTAATATACCTCCCAAATTTCAAGCTTTAAGTTGTTCTTCATCTTAGCAATACCAATCACTGAAATATACATAAAATATATGTATTTCAATCACTGAGTATACATAAAATAACTTTCTGATTCCCTTATCATGTACTATTTTCAGTACCAATAATAAAAATCGAGTATATTTGCTTAGAAAAATCAAAGCTATTGAAATCTTCATCTTATTAACACCTATTTAATTTTTCCTCACCTGCATTTCTTTTCAGATTTTTAGGGGAATATTTTTCAATTCTTGCTCCTACTTCCCATACTTCTTTTAAAATCAAACATTAAAAATTCTATCATAAATTAAGATCCTCTTTAATCTCATACTGACTGTGATAGGAAAGTAAGGTGTTTTATAAACTAATTAAATGATTAGCAAGACGTGCCTAGAAGAATTTTTGTTGCTCTTAAGCATAATATAGCTGGAAGCAATCCTTAGGCTTGAATTAATCAAAAATGATATATGATTAGGGTAAATAACCATTTGTTGTCTTTGAAAAATATTTTGTATCACTTTATACATCTAAAATAGTATATAACACTCTGAAAATTATCCAAGTTTGTTAACAGTGTACTAACACATTAAAAATTTTAGCATTGCTAAGTAGACTTTGTAAAACTCAAAAACATAAACTTTGCAGTTTCAAATCACATAGGAATTCATTTTTCTCTCAGAAAATACAAATCTGTTTTTTCCTTTTGTACAACTGAGAGAAATTTCATAGTTGTGAAGTAAATTAATTGTATTTCCATTTGGTTCAGTTGAAGAGTTTTATTTCACTTGGTCCAAGACACATTGTTAATTGTGATTGTACTATATCTCTTTCCCAAGTAAATATTTTTTTTCATTATCCAACACATTATAGATAGATATCATCTAATATGTTTCTATATTTCCTCTAGCAAAATTATTACTGTTTGACTTGAAGGTTTCTATAATGCTGTTTCTATTATTTGTAAATACCTTTAATTTTGATATTATAATTGATACCATATGCCTAATTTTGATGAGAAAAAGAGTAAGACTTATGATTTCTTCCTTCTAATGAGTCTTTCTTAGTACTAAGTAGAAATAAATTTCCAAACACTTTATTTTCTAATCATTAAAATTTTATTATATAATAGATACAAAATTTTATCTATAATTGACGAATGGTCTCTTGAATAGAGCTATTAATGACTGCTTAGAAATTTTTATTTTTAATTATGAATATATATAGTAGCAAAAATGTGATATCTCTAATTATATATTTTTAAGAATTACTAATTTTCATCATGAATAAAGATGTGTATTTTGACACCAACATGAAAATCTTCAAATTTACAACTATATATATATTTTTTTTGTTGAAATAAAAGTAAAGAGGGAATAACCTCAAATTGACTAATTAAAATTCATTAGCACTTAGGAAAATGAGATTCACTTCAAACATTTCTAAATATTTAATTTTGAGTATTTTAGGTAAATACAAAGTAAGAGTGAGACTATAATAGAGAATAAAATTTTCTAGCTGCATAGTAGGACTATAATTTAAAATAATTAATAAGGATTTTGTTCTTCTGTTTTGATATTGTGTTTTAGCACCTGCTGAAAGATCTCTTTAAAGAATAAAGAGAATTGCATGCACTAAGAAAGTTTTATTTGTGACAAGTTTATCTAACTCATAGACTTTACCGAATCTTATTTAATATGGCTCATAAAAGAATTCTTTATAAATCGGTGTAACCTATGAGGCATAAAATAATGCCTAATTGATTTATAACAAACATCCACTATTAGCATAATGGACAAGAAAGAAAGATGACCAAAAA
The DNA here is from genome assembly GCA_019455555.1 of Galemys pyrenaicus. Taxonomy (NCBI): domain Eukaryota; kingdom Metazoa; phylum Chordata; class Mammalia; order Eulipotyphla; family Talpidae; genus Galemys; species Galemys pyrenaicus. The sequence goes on along the minus strand of JAGFMF010012288.1, from coordinate 1,915,123 downwards.
TGGTACTAAGTTTATACTTAATGTATATAGAGAAAAAACATGCACATAACTTATTCCTAAAATACAACAGATGGTTTGTGAATGTAGGTTAATACACCTTCTTTTTAAATGTTAGAAAGTCAAAATCAAAAACAAGAAAAATCCAGTAGAATGAAATGTGATGACCCAAGTGCTGAGCCAGATGTGTCTAAAAATCCATGTACACCTGAGACCTATAAACATGATTCTGTTTGGAAATAAGAACATTTGTGGATGTAATTTGTTAAAATTAGATTATACTGATTTAGAATGACTCCTCAATCCAATATTATTGCTGTACTTGTAAGATCAGAGGAGACAGATGTACAGACAGACACACACACACACACACAGTGTGAAAGACAGAGAGCCCTGTGTTTTGGATGAGGCAGAAACTGGTGGGATGCATCTACAGGCCAACAAACATCGAGGATTCCACCAGAAGCTAGAAGAATTGTATGGAGCAGGCCCTCCTTTAGAACACCCAGAGGGAACTGACCTAAGTTATGACACTGATTTCCAAATTCTAGTCTACATAAATGTCAATCCCTGTTGAGTATACCACCCAGCTGATGGTCATTTATCATGGAAGCCCTAGAAAACTCAGTCTGTACACACGGACTACCCAAGATTCCGTTGGATTCAGGTGCAGTTGGAACATGGGCCACAGCAATAGGTTTTGCCTTCTTCTGTGTGAATTTTACTTTCAAGAAAATAATTGCACGAACTTCTTAGCAAATAGCCTGTATATATCACAGTTCAAAAAATGAAAATATCAGTTAAAAATAGATTCTGGATAAGAAACATTTGCCTCGATGAGATCAAACGCACTTCAAATATGATTGCCAAGGGATTAAGATTTCTGATTAGAGAGGCCTGAGGCACTTACTAAATTCTAAGCCCGGGGCTGCTTTGAAGGAGAGGAGTGATTGATGGCTCCTAAAGAAGTTATACAGAATGGGATCCGCTTACCTCTCAAAAAAAAAAAAAAAAAAAAAAAGGGTATAACTGATAAGCTATAAAAAAAACTGGACACTGAAATGAAATGTAATTATTGAAATACTAATTATTTCTATTCATTTGAGCACTTAAAAAAACCTTCAGAAAATCATTATTTTCTACTAGGCAAATTCAAACATACTGTCATAATAAGAATATCATTTCAATTTCAGTAGAAAACTATGGATATGTAAGCCGAATAAAAGAAAGAAAAGAAAATATCAGGTGAAGAGAGTGTTAAAAACACATTTTTTCTCATTTGAATTGTTTATTGAACTATGATCAGTATACCCTACAGAAAAACATTTCCTAACTATGCAAAAACATTTCCTCTGGTGTTTAAATCAGAGAGCACAAATTTACATGATCTCAAAAAAGGAGAAATAACTGAAATAAACGTAATATAAGCTGTTTAAAATGTTCTTTGACTACTAGAGACAAGAACATACATATATATGCATATATACATAAAAATATGGTCTGCACTTTTGATTTTTAAAGGAAACAAATGCATAAAGACTTCTTGGAATTTCCCACCCTTGTTTAGAGATGGTTTTAACAGATAATTCTTAGAGATATTTCAGAGTTTTCTCACCATCATTTTACAAATTCTGTTCTATATGCCTATAAGTAATTTGTGTTTACATGTCATGTTTGTAATATATACATATCTATATAAACTGCAGCTACTAAAACACAATATGTATTTGTATAAGCCAGTAAGTCACAAGCATAATATTAATTAGTGAAAGATTATTTTAGATGAATCTATTATATTGTGATAAATGAATGATCAGTAATTTCATTTATTCACAAAATAAGATATCATAATCACTTTTATTTAGGGGAAGAAACAATTTTTTGAGCTAAATTGCAAAGGATAAATCAATAGGGTAACATAACAGGATGTAAACTTCTGTATCTAGAGTGAGCATAGAAATTATATAAAATAAATCTGTCTGGGAAAAATTAAACCAGTGGATTTGAAAACAAACAATGGAGTACAAATCTAGGTGTAGGGATTTAGAAAAGAGGTGTTGCTTTTGTTTTTTTTCCAAAAAACATTTGGAAATCTGTGTGCATTAAGAGACAGGCATGAATGAGGTATGGATGAGAAGTAGAATATAAGGGAGTAACAACATTTCTACAAATAATTGAATAATAGAAAATGTTTCAAAATAATAGAAAATGTTAGTGTTATCACCATTCCTCAGGGCTGCAGATGGGAGTGCTTAGCAGTGCTGCCTCTTGCACTGCAATGAAACACTTAATATGCACCAGTTTCATAACTTGGGTTTATGATCCATCTGACAGTGACAGTTTAATTTATGTTAAATGAACTCAAATCATCCCAATAACAATTGGTATGAGAATGCCACTTGATGCTTTTCTGAACATCTTTATTTAATATAATTGTATTGATTTAACATTGGTTTTCAAAGTTTCAAGAGTGCAGCTTCATACTCCAGTATGTATTTGTACCTCACCAAACCTATTAATGTTCAGTACCATTCACATTATCAAATTGACCCCTAATACCCATTTCTCCCGCTATTGTTCCTATTTCTCTCCAGAAGCCAGCATATTTTTCTCAAACTCTTAGTTTTTTTAATTGTGTTTTGTTAGTTCTTTCAACATGATCTATCCTTGAGAATGTTCCGTATGTACTTGAGAAGAGTATGGGCTCAGCTTTGTGGAGGGTGTAGTGCCAAACTCCCAGACTATCAATTCTTTTGTTAAATTACGTGTTTTGTCCCTTACTTGCCAATTGTTTGATATTTATAATCATAGCAGACAGCATAAGCAAGCTAGCAGCTATAATAACCACAGGACAGGACAGCATAAGCTGTCCTTAGATAGTTATCATTTTCAAATATTTTGAGCAAACAATGTAAAACTTTAGATTTAGTAGCGTATACAACCTATTATATGCTTAGTGAACTCTGAACTTAAATCATCTATATAGGTAAGTTCTTAATCGTATAAATTAGACTAAGTGTATTTTAAATATGCATACATCTTTTGCAAGGTTTAAAATAAACCATAGTGTAAAGAAAATCACTGTGACGATAGTAACATTAGTAAGAGTTAAATATTGACAATAGGAAAGTCAGTAAGATGCGTCTTTGAGAGTTCTAGAGAACACCCTTCTTTTGGAGACATTCCCTGTTTTTCATCTTGAAAGGTAAAACGTTATCATAATAAACTGAAACTTCTCCTACTTAATATGAAATGTCTAAAACCACTTTCAGTGCTAAATCTATAGTCTAAACTGATTATTTTTGTTGCATGCTTATGGATTTATTTGAAGTAATCTTGCATAATCCAATTACTCCCCTTGTATCATTAATAGACATAAATACATATTTAAACAGGTATTTAAGTTCTATAAAAAATTAACAGTCCTACTATAATAATTATAATGCAATAATTATGTCTCCTTCAGTTGAAATATGAGCACAGTTGCCCAAAGTGAAGAGCCTGTTTTATTAAGGGAAATTAATTTGATTTAATATTGTAAATACATGATGTTAATTCCCAGTCTTTATGGCAAAAATTCTGTCATTAGAATGATTTACTGTTTGCCAGTAATGTTATTCTCTGTCTTGGTATTCATCTTGAAACTGTTAGGATAAAAATGCATTGAATCAACATCACTTTGATATGAGTACAGATAATAGCAACAATATATTTTTACTCTTGTTAATGAATGTTCCACAATGCTTAATAAATAAGTTCCTAAACTAGGAGAATAAATTCCCCTTTAGAATCTCCTCTGAAGGCTTGAAAATATGTGCTCTTAAAAATAAGAGAGAAAGAGATTGGAGAAATTTTTAGGAAGCAAATAAAGGAATATAGGAACAAGTTTTGTGAAATTGTGTCAAAGATCCCAGGATACAGGGTGATTCTCAAATAATTGAATTTAGTGACTAAGCAAACAACTACTAAGCAGTGCTATGTATTGGGACTGGCACTCCTCCTAGAGATAAGGACTTGAAAATTCTTTGTAATATCATGATATTTAATACATAAAAAAGAAATAGGCTTTTCATTAAAATAATAGATGAATATGTTTAAAAGTTTTAAACATGTGGTGATGTGTAAAAGAAGGCTAAATACTATTATTATTGAAAGGAAAATAATGGTGATGTATTTAGAAATGTAAAGTGGGCCAATATGAAAGAATAACTTTACTTTGGTGATTAGTAAAGGCCTTTTTAAAAATTATTTTATTTTTGTGTAGAAGAACTAGGGTGTAGGCCAGAGGTGTGAGGGGTGAGAGGATTCAGAACAGGCAGATCTACTGAAACACACTGCTAAGGGGAGCAGCAGGCCAGACAAGAGAGGTCTGCTGTGCCATGTGGATCCCCTCCCTGCTGGGACTGAACTCAGATAATAGTGTGATAGCTAGGAGACTTAACCCCTAGGCCACCACTTAAGCCCTGTAAAGGCTTTTTAATAGCTTTAACTAACAGAGGCTTCAACATCGAAAATAAACAAACTAAAACACAAAAATGACATGAGGATGAAGTAAAAAATATTGGACAGTTTCTAAACTAGAAATGGCTTGATAGTTTTTGAAAACTGTCTGAATCTAAGAAGTTAAATGTGTAAGGCCCAGACCACATGTGTTGTGAAGCCTACATACTTAATTTGTCATTTTTACTGTTTTTATTTTTTTCTGACTTTGTAAGGAATCTAAGTAAGGACTTTAAATAGGGGACAGTGTACTTTCAATCATGTATTTCATAAATTATTCTTGCAGATTTTTGGAGAGTGACTGAAGGAGGCACAAAGAGACAGGTTTTACTGTTGCATTGGTCCAAGTGAAAGTAATGGAACAGAAAGGTGCACTTGACACAGGGTTAGAACTGACATCTTCTGGATATTCTGAGGGATGAACTAGATAAAAGTTAGGGATGATTCCTGTGGTTTTGACTTTTATGTCTCAGTAGAAAGTAGTGGTATTTCCTCTGGTAAAAAAGTTTGGGAAAATAGCAAGTTAAGGAGCTGTTTTACAAAACAAAATCTACTTGAGACCTGCTAACCTCACAGTGTATTAGATCAAGTGAGGGTTGTGAGTAAGCAAATAAATATGCAAGAATGGAATACAAGAGCAATGCAGGGTTAAGAATTTGGAACATTTATATGTGAATAAGCAAATAAATATACAAGAATGGAATAAAGAGCAATGTCGGGGTTAAGAATTTGGTACATTTATACACACACATACACACACATGCATGTATATAAACTTATGAGCATATATTATATTTGGAGTCATAAGTATATATGTGTGTATTTTTTATATTTCATATACATATTAAATTAAAAGTGGCATGAGCTTATACAGACAGCTAATGTAGCAGTGGTTCCCATAGTTGACTGATAGAATAAATAGATAATTATTTATATGTGTTCCTCCAGATTCAATTGGTCCCTGACTTCAAGTTGGTTATGAAAAAAATGATGCAAAAGATGTTTGTTTCCATGTTCTCAATAATATTAATAAAAGAGTTTTCTAAAGGATGTTATCAAAGACCCATGAATAAAGGAAACCTTCATGTACGAAGTTCTGAGCAAGACCACAATTCACAGGTGAGGAGAGTGTCAGGAGTACATATCTGGTTTAGATAGGGACAAATGGAGGAAGCGCCAGCCGGGGAAGGAAAATTTTTCAGGCAGAAACTCCCCCTTTTTCACATGCAGTCAGTATTTTCCTCTTGATTTTTTTTTTTATATACATTAGTTTTTACAACACTTCATTCTGTTCGTTTCAACAGCCTAACTCTGTGACTTCATCACCCCACAAAAGGCCATTTGTTCTTGCTTTTCATGTGTCTTATATTTTTTATGTGAATTCTGGAAAAAATGTACGTAAAATAAAATGGCAGTCTAGGTACATCATCTTCTTTTTTGTTTCATTTATTTATTTTTTTAAAGATTTATTTATGCATACAAAACTGGGGTACAGGCCAGAGTTGGGGGGGAGGGGAGGGAGTCACCAGAGACAGAGTGGGGAACAGAACAGGCAGATGGACTGAAATCCACTGCTGAGGGGAGCTGCGGGTGAGCAGGAGAGGTCTGCTGCGCCCTGTGGGTCCCCTCCCTGGCTGGAGATGGAACTTGTGCTGCAGCAGCTAAGGACAGCTTCATAGTGCTGCGCCTTAACCGCTTGCTCCATCAGGGAGGCCCCAATACATCATCTTTCTGATAAGATGCAGATATACTTCATTTCCTTTGAGTCTTAGAATGAGAGATTCGATTGGGTTGGGTACAATACTATCATCTTTAAATCACTTCAAGAGAGTGATCTCACTAAAGTGGCATATTATGAGATCCCAGCCTTTATCCCTACACAGAAATCAACAAGTAGACAACTATCTACGCACCTGGGAGAGCTCAGGAATCCATGTATGAAGCTTCAGCACACAGTGGAGTTTAAAAATAATCCTGAGAATGCTGCACAGAAACAGAAGGAAAAGGGGCCTCCCTGGTGGCGCAGTGGGTTAAGCAATGCACTGTGAAGCAGACTGCAGCCACTGCAGCATGAGTTCAATCCCTGACGCCTGCAGGGGAGGGAACCCACATGGCACAGCAGACCTCTCCTGTCTCGCCTGCTGCTGCCCTCGGTGGTGTATTTCAGTGGATCCACCTGTTCTGCTCCCCACTCTGTCTCTGGTGAATCCTCTCACTGCCCTAGACTCTGGCCTGTACCCCAGCTCTTGTATGTATAAATAAATAAATCTTTAAAAAAAATTAAGAGAAACAGAAGGAAGAACATTTGCCTGCATCATCTTATCCCAGGACAGCTCAGTTAAGAGGGAAATCCCAGGCTCGAGAATTTCTTATACTGAGTAATGGCATGTGGAGTGAGTGCCCCATTTCCCTCGCCTCTTCAGTCCCTACATCAAAGGCTTTTGATTTCACTGTCCCGAAGACATTGAGAGAAGGCTGGTAACTGGGAAACATGGCAGAGGCTCCTAATAGCAACCACATGACAGTGGTCGTGGTCCCAGTGGTGTCCCCACAAGGTCTCAACCAGCTTTCACTGCTGATAAAAAAGCGAAAGGTGGCACAGCGGCCACAGACGCCTGCAGATTTCACCATAGAGGTTTTCAGTTGCAGAGTTTTGCATTAGCAGACCCCAATCCCTAATGTCAATGCTGTCTCTGCTCCCATCCCTTGCCGCCCCACTGGAAGCCAGGATCTGTGCTGGCAGCTGGTCTCTGTTTCTGTGGCTGCACAGACACGAGATGCCAGCTCCACCCTCCACAGCCACGTGAGAGTCTGGGGCTGGCACCCCACAACTGTGCACCTGTATGCACTGCTTCGACTCCTATTGTGAACCCCCCACTGCCATGTGTATGTCCTGGCGAGACTCTGCAACCACAGGAGTTCACACTGACAGCCGCAGTCTCCACAGTGCATGTGGCCCAGATCTAGCTCTGTCTCCTCTCACTGACCTGGGCATCCACAGCTGGTCCATGGATCTGTGTCCCTGCACTTCATGAGCTTGGCCCAGGACACCAGCCTCCATGTAGGTATGAAATGCTAGAGGGAGACCCTGCATTCACAGGAGTGGACCCCAACAAGCCAGGCCCTCCAGCAACTTGTGCACCTGCAGTTGTCCTGATCTCTGTTCCTGGCTGTAACCCTGGCTCAGACAAGCATCCTGGCAATGAAAGGCAGGATACTGGATAACTTGATAAATTGCTCTCTCCTTTTCCTTGACAATACATTGAGCACAAGCAAAATTCTTACGACATCTTGCTTGAAGAACAGAAAAGTAAAAGTGAGGTCCTTGGTACACTACAGTGTAGTAAATCATGTCCTTGTGTTTGCTTTTCTCTCTCCCTCTCTCACTCCTACTTCCTTCACTCTTGCTCTCTTGAAATTAAACATTGGCACATAATCTTTGATTCAGGTTCTGTTTTTAGGGAACTTGGGCCAAGACACAGACCCTAATAAAGTAATAAGAAAAGGACAAGGGTGTGAAGTCGAAGAGGTCAGGGAAGAAAGTGGTCAACTAAATCAAATTAGGTGGCTAAGGAGTTGAATATTAAGATGAGATTGTACCTTTAGATTTGTCGAGTGAAAGTCATTTATGATCTTAATACAAGTCAGTTCAATTCAGGAAGATTAAAATTATTTATGACTGTAAAGTAGAACCAATCATTATACAGCCTTCTCTGGATAGTAGGTATTTTGGGTTTTCATTTAGCTCACTTCATATACACAAGATTGAAGTGCTAGAGTGCCCTCTTGTTAAACGATCCTGTTCGTGTTAAACGTCCTTACCTTCTAAGTGAATAATGATGCCTCATTGAATTTGATTATTTTGGCAAAAGCCATGTGGTGGCATTAGGTATACCTAACATGTTAGGTTTATCTAAAAAATGTTGCTTTAACTCTCCTGAAGTTATTTCTACAGCAGAAACTTTGCATTACATAGAGCATCATTTTAGAACCCTCCTCCAAAAATAATCAGGTGTTGACAAGAACAATTATTGATCCAAATTAAAAATTTAGCTTGACCACTAATCAAATTAATATGAGCCAATTGTTGACTAGATTTTTTTAAAAAAACAGGGGACTCTAAATTCACTACAAAAAATATTCACAACAACCAGCACACACTTATGCCTGTCTCTGTATAATCAGAAAGAAGAAATGCAGGAGTGGCTGTGTTTCCCAATGGCTATATATTCCACATAGCAAGTCATTCAGCTCCACATTGTAACTGAAATGTATGTGTCAGTAAGTAAGTAAGGTGACAATAGGAGAGCTATTCAAAGGCATGTGCATTTACCTCTAGGATTCAGAAATAACAACCAAATATCAAAATTCTACAAAATGTGATAACTTGTCACAGTGTTGACCTGGTCAAGTTCACAGGATGGAGACTCCATTTCTTACCATCACTACTCTTTTCCGAGTTCACACCTTCTTTTTCTATTTTGAAGATTAGGAAGATTATGAATTCCTAACTCACTGAAAGAAAGGAAATGTTTCAGACACTTTGAGTAGATTCAGAAAATCTCAGAACACAACTGTAGCTAGCTCTGCTGAAAGCCTAGGGGAAGTGTACCAGACAGAGCTACTGAAAATATATGACTTCACAAGAGAGAAGAAATAAAAATCTGTAGACAGCTTAAGTTATACCAGGAATTCCTGGACCAAAAAAAAAAAAAAAAATACGCGTAGGTGGTCTACAGGCATAGTGTGTTGTTGCTGTTCTGTAGTGTCTTTTGTCCTTCACTCTTTGTCTTAAGTGTGGTTCATCACCACCACCACAAACATATCCTATTGTGCCTGCTTCTTTTTCAGGCCAGGTGATTCTCATTTATTGTCCTTGCACCTGGGCAAGAAGAATTGGTCCTCTATTCTCTTTCTGGTTTATTATTATGGCAGCAACTAAATGGTCTTTTTGGGGAGTGAACTATCTGGGATGATGGAAAACTTGGTGTATATTTTGGATAATGCCTCCATGGGTATATACAATAGTCAGAACTCAATTAGCTAATCTCTTGAGAGCAGTACATTTTAACATGTTAACTAGACTTCAGTTATGAAGGAATGTTTTCTTTTCTTTCAATTTTACTATATCAGTATTATTGGGAGTTCCTGGAAAATATCTAAAACACTTGACTATCTCTCTTCTTTCAACCATATTTAAGTGGTTATATTTGTTACATATTATTTTATTAACTTTCAGAGCACTAATATTCTCACTATGCTTTCCAACACACTCCCCATTCTCTCCACCATGCTGACGATAAAGAGACTCTTACTCAGACACATTTCTTCAGAACAGTAGCTTCAGTGTGCCTTGAAGCATGTGACTATGTCAGTTAAATTTTTCAAGCTCCACGGGTGTCGTGGAAATGAGTCCACAAGTGGCACTTGGGGTGGAGGCCTCTCCATGAGTTTCCAAGATCGTAATTCTTCTGGGAGAATTACACCATAAACCTTGGGCTTATCATGAGTTGTGTATCTTTTATCAAAATATTAAGAAAGCTTTAGTTCTGAGCCTAAAATGAGTGTTATCTCTGATTTAACAAAATATCACCTCCATATTAACCAAAAGAACCCATTGTTCAATTCTTCCCTCATTCCTGAAGGATTGGAGATGAAACATACACTTTCTGTTTGAAAAATTAATTTCTACCTGGGCACAATTTCTCTTCAGGATAGAATAAATCAATATAGAGAGTGTGTTACCTTTTTTATTCAGCTGTGAGTAATAGATAAAAAACTAGCCTTTCTCAATCTATCATTTTGCACACAAGGAATATGAGAAAGAGTAGATTTTCAACATTTTTCTTTCTTAACATGAGGGTTTACAGTACTACAATATAAAAAGTATTGTGTGGCACTTTCATGAAGGCTGTTTCAAATATTCCAGTTCTTCTTCCAGACACATGGAAGAAATGCACTTACAGAATGCACTGAGGTTTGCACTGCTGTGTGACTGTCTGTGACGAATGAAATGTGAACTGGAATGATGTGAATGCTTCTCATCTTGTTGCTCCTTTTCCCCTATTGCGGCGATGCACAGTGTTCCTCATTTAAACTCCCTGCTCCATATGGGTTCTCCCTTGGATACAGCTGATATGGCACAAATCTTTTCACCTCTGTTTGATGAAATTTCATCTATGGAGGAAGTGTCTCTGAATTTTGAAACAACACTAAAACTATCATTTATTATCCCATATCCCACCAGCCTGTGTGGCAGGAGATTGGGCTGGGAAAAATCAATAGGTAGTATGATGCATGTGTCACAAGTGATAAGTAAATTGTTGCTGGTATGCTAAATATACCATTTACCACAGCAGAATCTAAAGACCACCCCAACTAATCAAAATTCTATTGGTGTTACAGCAGCCTGACATTATTTCATTGCTTTTCACATTCTACTATTGCTTTAGATAATGTCAGTAGATAGGCAGAATTTCCAGCAGCTTTTCCCTGTGGTTAGCTACATAGTGAGTAAAGTTTCTCGGCACCTTACTTCTCTCAACTGGCTCAAAATAGTGATCAATATATAACATTAATTTCTGCCTAAATATTGAGAAGGTAAATCAGTAACTGCACTTAGTCATCACAGCATGCATTGAAACATCTGCATATTGGTTCCATTGCCCCTCCTCCATGAGGGAAATACTTTTTCCAGCATCTTCATCTGCCTTCATTTAAACTCCCTGCTCCAGATGGATGTCTGCCTTGGACATAGCTGATAATGGCACAAAGGTTTTCACTTCTGTTTGATGAAACTTCATCTGTGTTGGAAGTTTCTCTGAATTTTGAAAGAACAGTAAAACTATCACTTATTATCCCATATCACATAAAATTATTCTTTAACACTGATGTTAGTACACATGACCAATAGTTGACCAATATTTCCTCTAGCCTTTGGTTATCAGTTGCTAAGGCAGAAATCTAATGCAGAGTATTCCATGAAGCTATGACTCTGTGTAGTCTTACAGGACAGTTCTGCTCTGTCTAATGCAGATTTTACTTGTAAGACTTGACACTTCCCATTAGCCAAATAGATTCTTAGGCCCAGATTATTTCTCAAGTTCTTGCACTTCCCAGGGGACTACTGTCATAATATCTTGCTCTCAAAACTGTTCTTCAGTGAGACCCATGCAGTGTTCAGCCCATAATTTTTAATACATTCTAGTGAGTTCGTTAGAGAATAACTGACACCCAGGAATACTTCAGTCTTATATTGCCTGCTTTTGCCAACTTCGCATTACCCATAATATAATGACTATTTACTTAGTGAAGTATGGGTGGCAATTATCAGAAATGATGCCTTCGTTTCTGTATCAGCTTAAAAACACTCCATTAAAATATCCTCTTACAAATTCTGTCTGCTTTTGAAATCCTAAATTTCCTTTATCACTCCCAATAGAGTAGTTTTATTTTCCTACATATGGAAACATTAGGAAAAGTCATTTTCATCTTTCATCTATAAATAATTCTAATTTGTATCTGTCTAGTGGAATTGTACTCATCTAGATATTTATGAAACAGTTCTGTCATTATTGACTTTAAAATGCATTCAATGTGTTTAGTCCTTGTCAAAAATGGCCAATTTCAGAAATGTAAATTGTTTCCCTTACATCGAAATGAGTTTCACTGATACTCTAATTGTATGTTTTTATCTACTACTTATAAATATTTTAACATACAGGAAAATATACTAAAAAGAGGATGTTTTATTATTTAGGGATAACCTCTATTAATATTTTTCTTCTATAATATAGTTTTTACAGATGTATACAATCTTACACACAGATTTATGCATATGTGCATCCATATAACTAGATGAATAGATATAAATATTTTGTTTATCTGTTTCAGAAATGGTAGTTATTTTTGGTAATGATTATGACATAGTATATGGTAATGTTTGGTTACAGTGGGAAAGAGGAAAGCCAGGTAAATACTTAAAACTACGTTCTCATACACATTCCATTTTTCTCTAGTTACTTTTATTTGCTATCACTAACACAACACATAATTAGTAGCATTTAAAAATCTATTTAATGTTCAACCCCTAATTAAGAGCCCTGCCCAATTTATTATCCAGAATACACAAAGCACATATTATTTCTTTTTTTTTTAAAGACTTATTTTTTTATACATACAAGAACTGGGGTATGGCCAGAGCTGTCAGGGGGGGAGAGGATTCACCAAAGACAGAGTGAGGAGCAGAACAGGCAGATCTACTGAAATACACTGCTGAGGGGAGCAGCAGGCGAGACAGGAGAGGTCTGCTGTGCCATGTGGGTCTCCTCCTTGGTTGGGGATCGAACTAGTGCTGCAATGGCTGTGACTGCTTTGTAGTACGGTTTTTAACCACTTGCACCACCAGAGAAGCCCCCATGGTATTTCTTACTATAAAAGACAAAAAACCCTGAAATATAAAACTACTATATATATACTATCAAATTATTTGTATGTCTTCTTCTAACATTACATGATAGGAATTGTTACCCATTTTACATATGAGAGCATAAAACAAGCCACTGTTTGTGCTAGAGATAAAATCATCTTTATGACCAACTAGTACTCTGGGTTACTTTCCTGTGACCCCCTAAAATGGTGAAGGAATCTCAGATCAGAGTTAATGGGAATCTAGACAGGCTGGAGGGTTGTGTTTTACACAACTATTAAGGATGTTAAAATATTCATATCAGAGCATCACACCGAGAGTGGACTACTTCAAAGCATAAATTATATGACTGCACAAATTGCACAGTCATGAAACAGACACTGATTTATGAGTTTGCTTCCAAATATTCTGATTTGATTTGGTAAAGTAGAAGATTCAGGTCACAAATTGATAATTATTAATGCTCACTGATAGGATAAATGTTATTTTCCTACCTTATTTATAGTTTTATATGGTTGTCACTTTCTGTAGCAAAAAATTACAGTGTACAATGGTGACGAACTGAGTGTCTTAGTGATGGTGTGGTAATAACACCTGAAAGATCTGATCCTATATCTCTTAATGATATACAATGGTGTAAACCAATATTACCTTAATAATTAATAAAATGGGAAACATAACTATGAGAATGTTTTTTAAAAAATGTAAGTGAAAGTTAAAAAGTCACTTTAAAAATAATGAAAAAACATTTTTATATATAAAAATCATTTGAACCTATACATAAAATAAAATTAAAAAGTAATGCTACAATATGATCAATATGAAAATTAGATTAAGAATTTATATACACATAACTTATGCACAGAGGGATAGAACAAAATAAAATGTTTTTAAACTTGTAAAAATAATTCTTCCATAAAGATAATGGAAGGAAGCTTATGTTAAATTGTCTGAAACAGAAATATTTGAAATTGTACATCAAAATAATATCTGTGGGAAAGCAAGAAGATACAGAATGATTTTCACCTTCATATATACAGGCAAATTTGCTAATATATAAAAAGGGAGAAACTATTGAAATTCAAGTAGAAAAATAACAAAGTAATATATAAATTAGAAAAACCGAGCTTGGCCTCAGATCCCCCTTACTAAGATTTTATGAAAGAAGATTATGTAAAAACATGTACAATGTTTTGCATAAAAAAGAATATGGTCCAAGAATTTCTTTAAAGTAAAAGATAACAGATTTTAGAGTTTTTATACTTGAAGGGATATAGCATTTGTGAGCCCTTTCTCAAAACAAACAAAACCTTTCTTAACAGCTAAATCTAGCCAATCAAGAAATAAATAAAAGGAAAGAACTTGAGAATAGAAATTTTATTGTAAAATCACTGGTCATGAGTATTAAATGTTAAAATATTAATTAGAACAAAAATCCATACATTATAATTAGAAAAAAGTAGGCAAAAAAGTCTTGATAACTATGAAAATATTTTGTAATAAACTATACTTATGTTTAGATGAGCAGTGCAGAATGTATGTAGCATCACATTTCATTGCAGGAAGTTAATAGCAATGTCCAGTATTGAGTTTTATTTCAGAAAAAAATATAATTTATAATACAATCTTCAAATGTTTTTATTAAAGATGTTCTTTGTAAGAACATTTTTCATAGAAAGTTTATCTAAAATTCAGAGTATTCTTGAGTTTAACTTCTATTTCTTTTTTTTTTTTTAAGATTTTATTTATTTATGCATACAAGCACTGGGGTACAGCCCAGAGGTGTGGGGGGGGTGAGAGGATTCACCACAGAGAGTGGGGAGCAGAACAGGCAGATCAACAGAAGTACACTGCTGAGGGGAGCAGCGGGCACAG
>JAGFMF010012288.1:1869682-1900273 GCA_019455555.1 Galemys pyrenaicus | reverse complement strand
TCCCCCCCTGGCCGGCAGCAGGGATCGAACTCGTGCTGCAGTGGCTGTGGTCTGCTTCATAGTGCGTTGCTTAACCCACTGCGCCACCAGGGAGGCCCTAACTTCTATTTCTGATGTTTCTGACAGGTTCGAGTAGACTAAGTTGCAATGACTTAACTGAGAAATATCCCATTTGAGAATAATGCTTTCTTGTCAAACTCTATTTCTCAACTATCGTTGTTCTCAACTACACTTTTCTCTGCATATAAATGAAAAGTTGTTTGGGAGTGTTGATAGTCACTAAATATTGTCAAAGGCTAGTTATTGGAGATGGGATATTGAGGGTTTCTTCTAGTTCATTTTCAATATCTTTGACTATTCTAAAATGTGAAAGTTACAAGAAATTGAATGGGAAAAGATACCTTTTAGTAGCATCATGGATGGAATTATGCATCATTCTGTCTTATTATAATTTAAAATTTTGTTATAGGTAGTGCCCTCTGTAAATAAATTACTATATATTTTTAAAATATCCATCTGTTTAGCTTTTTGTTAAAGTTTAAATTCCAGAGATTTAAAATATTGTTGATAATGATATAGCATATTGTGAAATAGCTAGTGCTTTTAATTTGTTGTATAGTTTTTATAAGATATGTACAATTTAATTTAAGCCGATTTTTTAATTTCACCTACTAGTTTTAATAATATGTTAGAGCTCACTGCAAAGACTTTTTGAGATTTCACCTCCATATTTTATATAGTAACTTCCTACCACTGCTCTGTAAAACTGACCTCCTACTCCTCCTCTGTGAAAGTGACCTCCAAGATCCTAAAACCCAGTCACTGCTGTTAATCCACTGCATTTTGCCATAAGCTGGGTGTGTTCTGATTGTCATTTGTGCCTTTGTTTTCACTCACTCCTCCTGTATCCAACTAGACATACATTGTCAGTCATGACTTTGAAAATGTCACTTTTCTAATCCTTATGTGCATCTTAAATCCAAAAGGTACAGAACAGCTAATCCGTCAATCACAATAAATATTTGGAAAGATATAGTTGTGGATTTGTAGTGATATTATAGTCAAATTATCATATCTATTCTTAACAAAGAGTAAAGTCTTCAAATTTTCACAAGCGTTATTATTCTTATGGTTATATTCACAAGGAACATTATTGGTAATGTTAGAAAAAGACTCAAAAATTGGCATTATCCTCCCCCAATAAATTTACATTTCATCATCCATATTCTATTTGTGAGATTTTGCAAAAAAAAAAAAAAAATGCTGTCTGCTCAGCCTTCATATAAGGAGAAAATATATTTTAAGCTATGGTGAGATCCTGACAGTTATAGCATCATAAAAATAACAGAAAATAAAAGGGAGAACAGAATTTAAGTGCAAGACTTATTACTTTCTGATTCTGTGGACTTGGCAAGTAAATTAACTGGAATTGAAATGTGTTCAATTGGTCAGTTAATGTGAGTACACTTCACTGAGGATGGCGATCATGTTTACAGTAGCAGTGAAGTAAACCTCCTGGTCTGCTCACCTGCTCTCCTGCTCTCCTGAGCATCAGGCATGATACCAGCAACTGAATCCCAGATCCGTGAATGCTCGCCTTAGCTGTGCTAGTCTGACGTATATCATCCCTATGTGCTTCCTTATGAATGTGCGGAGTTCTTACTTCTCTAGATTAAAGTACCTGCATGTCACTTTCTACCTACTCCCAATTCACAGATACTAGTTTTTGAAGCATTTGCAGACTTAGGTGTCCTCCTTCATCACTTCCTAATATTTATTTTTTTAAAGATTTATTTATTTATGCATACAAGAACCGCAGTATAGGCCAGAGTGGCGGGAGGTGAGACGATTCACCAGAGACAGAGTGGGGAGCAGAACAGGCAGATCCACTGAAATACACTGCTGAGGGGAGCAGTGGGTAAGGCAGGAGAGGTCTGTTGCACCACGTGGGTCCCCAACTTGGCTGGGGATCAAACTCTGCTGCACTGGCTGGTGATAGCTTCATAGTGCATTGATTAACACATTGCGCCACCAGGGAGGCCCTAATTATTATATTTTTATATTGGGATAAAGTTTTATCTCCCTTGTGTATGCTGTTCTCCCTCTTTCACTGATGTTACTTAATGTAAATTATATATTTGATCTATTAAATGTGTGTTTATTACAGGTTTAATTAAAACAGGCCAGTAGTAGACTATAGGCAGGAAGTCCTGAGTGCTTTAGTTGCCATTAATATTCAGGAGAGTAAAATGAGAACAATCAATATGAGACCATGCCTATGAGATACCGGCTTGACTCCCTCACAGAGATGAAGGTGTGTGGGTGTCAGGTGAAATCACTTCCTAGTGATTCTCACGGAGCACTGAACTGAGAGAAATGAAATATTCGCATCCAAGGACTCCACCAGGAATGAATTATTCATTGTACATACTGATTAATTTATGATTATTATAAATCACAGGTACATGTCCTCCTGGTAACGTTTGTTTGGTGTGATGATCTGCAAGATGGAACTCCTTTTATTCGTGTATTTAATAACTGTCCTTGATTAAGTGAACATTAGTTTTTATGAGGTAAAGGAAGTGAATATGATCAAAAGCAAGCTACCAAAATACTAAGCAGGTTTTCTTGTAAGAGAAATAGAGTTGGGCCTACCTGGTGGCGCAAGGGTTTAAGCACCATACTGTGAAGCAGCCGCAGCCACTGCAGCATGAGTTCGATCCCCTGCCAGGGAAGGGACCCACATGGCACGGCACACATCTGCCTTGCCCTGTTCTGCTCCCTACTCTGTCTCTGGTGAATCCTCTCACCTCTCGCACCTCTGTCCTGTACCCCAGTTCTTGTAAGCATAAATGAATACAACTTTAAAAAAGAGAAATAAAAAGTTATATAGAGGTGCTGAGACTAAATCAGATACATTTATCCAAACATTGTCACTGAATATAAATTATGTGTCTAAATTTTAAAAGTTGTAACACAGTATTATGGCTAATTGTAGTGGGAAGCTTCTTTTATAAAACATAATATTTTGGGCCTCCCTGGTGGCGCAGTGGGTTGAGCACCGCACTGTGAAGCATCCGGGGCACAGCACCCACCCCAAATTCAATTCCTGGCCAGGGAGGGGACCCACATGGTGCAGCAGACCTCTCCTGCCTCACCTGCTGCTCCCCTCAGCAGTGTGTTTCTGTCCATCTGCCTGTTCTGCTCCCCACTCTGTCTCTGGTGAATCCTCTCACCTCCCGCAACTCTGGCCTATACCCTAGCTCTTGTGTGCATAAATAAATAAATCTTTTTTAAAAATCAACATAATATTTTGTCTAATTTTTCCAGTTGAATTTTTAAAACATTAGGTTTCCATGAAATACTGGGTGGCAGAACCCATATGCAAATTCTGTGTAGTATGGGTGGCTGAAGCAGAACTGATTAGAAAAGGGTAGCAGATGTTTTTAAGACAATGGACATATAGTCACTGGTATATATTGACAAAGTCCACAAAAATCTATCATTTGATCAGTGGCTTACAGAAGCTCTTTCCTATACCTAGTTTGCTAAGGTTGCCATTACAAAGTTCCACACAATGGGTGGTTTAAACAACCAAATGTATTTTCTCACAATTCTAAAAGCTCCAAGTGTGAAACCAATTTATCAGCAGGCTCTGAGGACTTTCTTCTTGGCTTGTGGATAACTGTCCTCTCCCGATGACTTTAAATGTTTTTCTCTGTATGTGTCTGTGTTCAAAATCACTCTCCTTCTAACAAAACCAATCCTTATTAGATTAAGGTCCACCTTAAGACCTCATTTTAACTTAATTACCACTTTATAGTCTCTAAATCCAAATGTAGTCACATTCTGAGGTACTGGGGTTTGAACTTTGACAGAGGAATTTTGAGGGACATAATGTAAACCAATAACATACTCTTTACAAAAAGTCTTTACTTTTAATAACATTCTGTTCAAATTGAAAAGCATTTTCAATTTAGTTCAACTTCAGTCTACTTGCATGAAATGAACTATGCTAAACCATGAGATTGGAAAGCGAAAAAACAATTGGCTCAGCATTTAATGAGATTACTCTGAGTAAGAAAAATAGATGTGTGAATTACAAAGTCACATTAATTTGAAAATATATGTCCATAGCGATAAAGACACTTTGAGAAGGGACTTGTTACATTGAGAACAAGCTTTATATAGGAAGACATCACATGTAAGAAATTTACAGTTTTCCTAGGCAGCTAAAGAAGAACTTTGAAGGCTAACATACTCTACAAAGAAAAAATAGAAAAAGAATATCTTAAATAAAATGTAATGTCCTTGGCAGAACAATGTGATTTGAGAAATATCAATAAAGGAAACATAGGTGTCTGTGTGGCCTTAACTGTAAGAGTCTCTTTAAAATAATCATGCTGAGTTAAAAAAACAAAAAATCCAAATAACAAAAGAAATATATTCTGTTGTTTGAATTTCTAAAATTTTGTGGCACATGAAATTGATTGTAGGGAACTGAATAAATTTAACAGGGGTCACATACACATATTCAGTTTGTTGACTGTGATGAGATTTTTTTTAATTTATTTTTTTATTGAACTAACATCACTTTACAATATATGTGATTTAGGGGTATTGGATCTGCCTCTTCAGGTGTTGTTACCACATGGCATCCAGCACTAAAAACACCCATAGTCCAGTCCTCCACCATAGTCCACTGTGCTCCCTCCCCACTTTCCTATCTCCCTTCTCCCTGCTCCTCTGGTAGCTTCAGTTCTACAGTTAGATTTATAGGGTTTGTAATTGGTTTAACTTTATTGGAGCCCTTCTTTTATTTCTCTATATTATAAATATTCATGAAAGCATGTGGTATTTATCTCCTTCTGACTTATTTTACTTAGCATAATCCCCTCCAGATCCATCTGTGTTGCTGCAAATGGCAAGGGTTTAGCTTTTCTCAGAGCTGAATAATACTTCACTGTGTTTATGCACCACATCTTCCTAACCTAGTTATCTGTTGTTGTTCCCATAGCTTGACTCTTGTAAATAGAGCTGCATCAAAAATTGGAGTATATGTTTCCCTTCAAATAATGTTTTTGTATTCTTTGAGTAGATACCTAGGAGTAGAATTGCTGGGTTATATGGAAGATATTTTTTAGTCTTTTAGATACCTCCATACCACTTTCAAAGGGGTTGGACCAGTCTACATTCCTAAAAATGTGTGTTTCTTTTTCTCTACATCCTTCCCGACACTTGTTTCTGGTCCATTTGAATATGGGTCATTCTCAGAGGTCTCATTTTTAGTTTTATTTGGTTTCCCTGACATTAAGTGATGATAAACATTTTTCATTTACCCATTGACCATATGTATGTCTTCTTTGGAGAATTGCTTCTTTACCTATTCTTCCTAGTTTTAGATTAGGTTATTTATTTTCTTTTTGTTGAGTTGTTTGAGCTCTTTGCAGATCTTGGATATCAGCCCCTTGTTATATCTTTGCATACAGATATGTTCTCCCATTTAGTGCCTTTTTGTTTTTGTGATCGTTTATTTTGCTCTGCGGAAGTTTTTAATTTTACATAGTCCCAAATATGTTCTCTTTTGTTTCTGTAGTTGGAGAAGAATCTATGAAGACATCTCTGAAGTCCATGTCATGGAGTGTTTTGTATATGTTTTCTAAGTGTTCAGGTCTTACATATAAGACATCCATTTTGAGTTAATTTGATCTGAGAGACTGGTGTAGTTTCATTCTTTTGCATATGGCTATCCAGTTTTCCTAATACCATTTATTGAAGAGGCTTTCTTTTCTGCAATATACTTGACTCCTTCTTTATAAACTATCCATATAGGTATGGGTTTATTTCTGGGTTTGAATTTCTGTTCCATTAGAGTATGACTCTCTTTTTGTTCTAGTACTATACGGTTTGATTTGTATATCCTTGTAATGTGGATTATAGAACTAATACCACCATTCCTCCTCTGTTTTTGTCAGGATTACTTTGGTTTTCCAGGGTCTTTTGTGATTCCATATGAACTTCAGTATGGCTTGGTCTATATCTTTGAAGAATGCCATTGAAAATTTGACAGGTATCAATTATATCAATGGATACCTGCTACTTCCTGGGTTATTGATGCTTCTGGTCAACCTTCTCCAATACTTAAACATCATGATTGTGAGATAGTCAGGATACTTTAGAAATATGTCATCAAATAATTAAGAATTTTGACTTTCCTTAAATTCCAGGAATGGTTATTACATCTAAAACTATTAAGGTTACCATAATTACTTTGCCTGGTGTGAATAAGTGCCACCATTGTCCTCTGCAATTTCTGATGGCTATCTGTTGTATATTATGATGTAATGGCCTTCAAGAAATCATAGTTTCTGTATTCAAGCTCTTGCTATGTTCTTCCACAAACACTCTGGCTTTAATCATAAGGCTCGTTATGGCTGTTACAATACTAAAATATATGATAAGGAGAAACTTGAAAATCTTTTGTTTTTAGGGCTTACTGTATTGTTTCTGTAAAATTTTCCATGATTGTGGAAAAGTTTAAGCTCCTGGAATATGAAAACATATGGAAAACATACAGTCCTTCCAGCCAACCTGCCATTTCAGTGTAACTCCAAAACCTTGAAGAGCCTAATAGCATGTAGAAGAGAGAAGACATCTCAATGAATATTGCCCAAGGTGAAATCCCTCAGAATTATAATTAAGTGAAGGGCTTCTTAAGGCACTTGAGTTTGGGGATGGATTCCTAGGGAAATTTAATCACTAATGATATTGGTGGCTGGAATTGGGGCTATAACAAAAATCCAAGATATATGGCATAGTCTGTGTAACTGGGCAGGTGGCGGAGGCTACAAAGGCACAAGGAAATTGTTGGTGAAGTTGGAAAAAATGGAAAATAAACAGTCTATGTTGCAAAAGTTATAAGGAAACTGTTACTGGTGGCTGGAAAAATTATGTCGTGTAGTGTAAAAACAGTTGTCCACTCACATAAATAAAGTGTTATTGAAAGCCATTACTAATTTAAACAGTGACTATTGTCTGAGAGTTCATAAGCTACTTAAATTACTTCCTAAAATACTTCCTTGTTTTCACTTTTTGTGTTGGTTAGATTTAATGTTTGAGCTGTGATTTGTTCAGTAAAAGAGTCTGATTCATTATCATGTTCTGTAAAAAAATCAGTCAGATCTTTATCATCCTCAGAAGCTTTACAATTACTCCCCTCATTTTTGTTCTCCTGTGGTAATTGGGACTTAGGTGATCTTTTATCTTCAGGGACTGGCAGCTTCAGTAAAAAGAAAGCATTGTGACAAGTCATCTAGTTTAGTGTCAAATGATCCTCGATAAAGTGGAGACAGTAATGGTGGCTAAGGAAAAGTTCTGGAACCCACTTTCTTCATTAACTGGGAACAGCCCTCTCAATCTTCCTTCCTGAACAAATAGGAGCAAAACGCCCTGTCAGATCTCAGATCAGGCTGCCCCAAGAAGTATCAAAGTGGCATTAATTATTTTGAATGAAATAAACAACCTGAATGAATCATAACCCCAAACCTTGCTTTCTCCTAAATGCTGACATTTTCTCTAAAAGAAAAGGTTTTCTTTTCTTTGTTCCCTTGAAAGCAGGAAATAGCTCTTTATATAAAAGGTATCCTTCCTACACAGAGATAGAAAGACAACTTGATCATCAGAGACAGGGGTAAGAAACTGTAAACAAGCTCAGCTTAGTTCACTAATTATTTGCCCAAACCAAAACTTGTGAGAATTTATTTGCCCTGTTATGCAGATTTATTGCGTCTTTGTCTAAAAGCTATGTATGACTATTTTGATCATTCACTAGGTTCCATATCTTATGGACCTCTGAGCACTGGAAATTAAATTTTTCTTTTATCTTAGTAATCTCTTGTGTCAATTTATTATTGGGCCAATAGAAGGAACCAAAGGAGGTGAGAGTGTTCCTGACCTGAGGTTTTTTTAGAGGTTCTAGTCACTTGTGAAAGAATTTCACAAGGAGGCAGGAAAGATTACTTCCAGACAAGACTTTATTAGACTTATGCACAAAGGGAGACACTGTCACAAAGCAAAGTTTGAGGCTGGCTCTCCAAAGAGAATCAGAAAAGGATTTTTAAGGGGATTAATTTTTGCTGGGTTATTGGCAGAATTTTCCAATTGTGGATATCCACGTTGTACAAGTCCTCCAATCCTGGACAGTTATGGGTGGGCAGCAAGGACTGTGTCAGTTGTTTTCCTGAGCCTGTACTTTTCAAGCATGTTGGTAGGATTTTCATTTTTCTATCCAAGATGGCAGAAAGCTCATTACCACTACCCTAGCAGGGTCATACAGCATCATCTGTGCATTGACTATCCCTCCCAGGGAATCGTGCTATAATGGGAGCTGGAGGGTATAGTTGATTGTACTTCAAGTTAAAGGGGATTTTAATTCATTCTCACCCACCAACTTGTGATCCTTCTTTTCTATGCTATCTCAAGAGGGATATATCTTTATTGTGAACCTTCCCTCATTTACCAAAGGAGAATACTAAGATTATTAGGTTCAGCATTCATATGGTTAATTATGACAGCATGGAACTAGAAACTGGTTCTCTAGATTGCTTTACAATGACCATTATGCTGATCGAACTGGTTAGTTGCTAGTCTGAGTTTATTTAACCATTATTCCTATTCACTTGCTTCCTTTCATGTTCATTAAAGAAAACCTTCAATAAATGGGAAAATGGTTGATATAAAAATGGAAAGATTTTAAAAAGGAAAATCTTACAAACCCAAAGATCAGCCAGCCAAAAAATATTTGAATGTACCTTTACTGACAGATACTTTTCATCTATGAGACAAACATACATAATACAAAGTAAAGCATACATATTGTCAGCTGGAAGAGACTTCTTGAGCCTCAGTGCTCCATCACTCTGACTTCCTGAATGAAGACAGCAGGGTGACTGTAAGAAAGTTGTAATTCTGCTCCACACCCTGACTTCTTGATCGATGAATTTTGAAAGAAAATATTCTAACAATCACTACAGTTGTTACCACCTGGATTCTCAGTAATCTCAATACCATCTCATAGTTGAAGATATTCCTGCTTTTACTCTGGGATTGTTTTGAAAACCAAGTTTCATAGTGTATGGTTAAGGAGGATATCTGAGCTCATTGGAACATGAACTTCAGAGACTTTCATCAATATTGCACTCTACTTAGAAGTCAACTGATGCTCTCTATAAATCATTTTTTCGTTGATTCCGTGGGTATTTAGTAACCCCACGGGCACAGATTCTAAAGACAGAAATTGTGGCACATAATTTCCAGAGTGATGGAGCACTGCCAGTACTAAAGATAATCACAAACGTTTACTTAGCACCAAGTGCAGGGGACTATTTTCATTGTTTTTTATGCCTTCGCTCAAGAGTACGATTATCATTATCATTACCATTTGCAGATAAGAAATATGAGAAACACAGCACTAATTTTTTTCTTCAATGCTAATAAGAACAAGCTGGTCAGGCAGTTTGATTCCAAACTTATGTTTTTAATCACTGCATTGAAGTATTAAATTAGAGGTTCAAGATTCTGGTCTGAGTGATTAATAAGTTGACCCCTCTTTTATTCTTCGTGTTTAAATCTCCAGACATTGGTTCTAGCAATACAGTCACTATCACAATGCTGTTCACAATATGTCAGTTTCTTTCAAATGGCCCAATCCAGTATTATGAGAAAGATAGAACTTTATAGAAACACATTCTTAATGATAATATCTATCGTTTATTGTGAGCCTCATATACATATTTTCCTTTTATATTCATGTTTATCTCTTGACCCTCAAAGTAACCTTGAGAACTACTTACTATTAACTTACAAATGAAGTATGTGAAGCTTTTAGAAGCTCATTGACTTGATAACAATATACAGAAAATAACCAAAACATTTTCAAGTAAATATATAACATCCATATATGTATCTAACTGTTGCAGGCACCCCAAGAACATTTGTCAAGACCAGGTCACAGGGTTTTTAATTGGTTTAGCCAGCTTGCCTTCTCTGATGTCAATATATATGCTTTCTAACTCCATGTGTCATACTTTTATTTTAGTGCCTCCTTATATTGCTTTCTCCTTATATGAACATGAATTATCTGGATAGGACTGTGCTGTCTGTGATTCTGTAGATTTCAGATAACTCTCTTCTGACCCATTATGTTCCCAGGGAAAAATCTCTCCCATTATATGCTGATGAGATAGAAAATGAGGATTTGTTCTTTCAGATAAGAGATTCAATATATAGGTTGAGATATAGAATGAGAGAAGCTTTAATCAGTCTTGTCTTGGGTTTTCCAAGTTTATTTCCCACTCGAATTATGTAAACACACACTGAGGAGTACATAGGACTCCAGATTGTTAAGGGAATACATGTTCTAAAAGGCCTTCACCATCCACACACCCTAAGATAAACAAAGCAGACTCAGTGTAAAAATCGTTAATTGGTTTACAGAAAGAGAGAATGGATTCTGAGTGACATTGCTGATTAAAGTCTCCCCCAACCCAAATACTCATCTCTCTGTGGGCAAATGCTCAGCCAAACAGGACTGGCCCAATGATAGGTGGTTGAGGTATGAAAATTTGCCACAAGTCAAAGGCACCGTTTGGTGGGGAATCACAAGAAAAAAGGGGTTAAGCAGGTTGTAGAGAGCTAGGATAAAGAGACATGAAATTCAAAAGTACCATTCAATCTACCATGAGGTCAAGGTAATGGCTAATATTGTCTTTGCCAAGGACCAGGATCAATCTCCCTATGTGTCTTTTACGCCTATGTCCCTTCTCCAAGTGTCTCTTCTCCATACACGTCTCTCTTTCTCATTTGCTGCACCTCCATTTATATACCCACCTACCTCCTTCCCAGGTACCCCCCATTCAGGTATGGCATGCTGGGATTTGTCGTCCAAAACAGCTGAATGTAAATGGGAACAGAGAATAATGGCACCCGTTCACTGCACTGTGATGCTCCTCCCCGTTTCAAAGAAATGCATTCTGTAACTATTATTGTTTTGTCACCATATTTCTATGCCTTAATATTGTAGAAAAAGTAAAAACAAGTAAATGATAAAATTTCCTCTATACTTATGAGTTTCATTCATTGGGGCATGCATGAAAAAAAAGACATAAGGATAAGAAAATGGCTTATTTCACAGACATGGAAGAAGCTTCACAAAAAAAGTAAAAACTACAAAACGTACATAGATTTGGGGATTTAAAACAAAGGAAAATAAACTGTAGAGAAATAATTAGACAAATTGTACTTCTATAGGCAGTATGGTAAATATGTGGAATTTCTATTTTTATTTTCTTGAGAAATCTTTAATTATAGATGGTATCCATAAAGGATATTTTTTCTATTCTTGCAGAAAGCATCAATATAAAGTAATAAGAATTATCAAGCATAAGTATGTGTTCGTAACAGTCATTCTTTTTTGAAATTCTAGAGTGACTCACAACCTGAAAAATCCTCCAAACCATAACTTATTTCTTCTTAATCAGATTATTTTATCTTAGTTGATCTAAGAATTAAATACACTTCAACATTGGGTTTTAAGCAAAGAAATGTTCTTTGTCCCTTACAGCAATTTATTAGGATCATTATTATTTTTGCTAAGTGAGCATTTTCATTTCAAATAATTGCCCTGTTCTTTTTGAAGCGTCTGTGTCATCTCCTATATGTGGCCATGCCAGATAAGTTCCACCAAAAAGAAAATAATTTTTTTGATACAGAAATACTTCTGCCCAATTATTTCTGTTACCTGAATCACCTTACATCTACATGCTGATACAGTGGTTTAAATGTTTCATAACTCTATTTTGTGTTTATATGTAGACTTATTTATAGATTTTAACATTCTCAAATAGAGAGATATATCATAGCAGTTCCATTAAGGGTAAACACTGAGGAAAATAATTATTTATCAAAGCTTAATTTCTTCTTATTGAGAGTAATGTGAATAACTTATTACTCGTGAGACACTTAGCATTATATTGAATGAAGTATACTGACTTATGAATAGCTAAAAACTAGTCGAACCCTAGATACTGTTTGGTCAGCCCTTTTTATTTACATTTAAATCATCTAAAATCCTACCACATTTTTCTTTGTGATCTTAAGATACTCTGTCTATAAATTTAAAATCTAAATCTTTATATACCATATGATCACATTATTTACTCTTTACCTTAGAGTCAACTAAAAGCTCCCAGCATAGCACATGAAGATAACCTTATATGTTCTAATAAGTATTAAAAATTATATTCTAAAACAAAAATAAGAGCTTAAGTTTTATGGTTTTGGTTATTTTTATTTTTAGATGCAGTACTTTTTTTTTTTTTTCTTACATTGTTGCTAATTTAGGGACAGTATTTTATTTCTTCCCTTGTAGTCCCTATAGTTCTTCCACCACCATAGCACCCATGAGCTATGACACTTGTCCCTTGTGCGCTTCCTTCCCCTGGTTTGACCTCATCCTTTTCCCCTCCCCTGTTGTGCCTCAGATCTATGGTCAGCTGGTGAGTTTTGTCTTTTTTCCTCACCCTTTGTTTGGTTTGTCTATATTCTGCATATAAGTGAAGCCATCCAATATTTACCTTTTTCCATCCAACTTACTTCATTTAGCATAATTTCTTAGCTCCATCCATGTTACCAAAGATTTATCTCTTTTTGATCACTGCATAATATTCCATTGTGTATGTATACCACATCTACTCTATGCATTCATCTGTTTTGGGGCATTTAGGTTATTACTATATCTTGGCTATAGTAAGTTGTGCTATAATGAAGTAGATGTAAAACCTGAAGCCATATATAGGTAAAAGGAAACATGGGTTACTTAGGAAAAACAGCTCATGATTTAAACTTCAGAAACATCTTTGAGGACTCATCTCCCTAAAAAAGGGAAATATAAATAGTTGGAATTGAATCAAACTATAAAGCTACATCATACTAAAAACTACACAAACCAAAATTAAGAGACAGGCTATTGAATGGGAGAAAATATTTGGATACCATACATATGAAAGAGACCTGATACCAAAGATCTACAAAGAGCTTAAATTTTAAATAACTTCTTTTTGCCATACATGTTTATTACAAAGAGGTCTTGCTATAAACCTTAAATATAAGAAACTTATTTTTTAGTTATGAAGTCACAACAAGCACATTTATATCACAACTTCCATTACTATCAATAGTTGATATTCTGTATGCTCAGTGAGAGCAGATAAAGAAGTATAATGGGAATTGTTTGAAGAAAAGGAAGAGAAAATGGACCTCTGCTTGGTCATGGTATTTTCCATTTATCCTTCCTCAAAGATATACAAACTTAAAATATATTTAATATCCCTTCTTCTCCAGGGACATAACAGTTATATTTCTTTAAAATCCTTGTGTAAAGTAAATACTTTATCATTAATGTTGGCGTCACAATTTCTAAGAGATTAACAGATTGCCATGATCTATATACCAGTCTCAACATATGCTACAATAACCTAAGTATTGACTTTTGCTTAAAAGTGGAAGAATCTGAGGTCTCTAGAATTTTTTCAAAGATATAGCCAGATTTGAAAAGGGAAAAGCTTCTCACAGAAAAAGCAATACACCCAAAGGCAGCTACTTGTGCTGGTGGAATGTAGTAACGCCTTGTTACCTTAATAACTCTGTGACAATGGCAAATGACTACCTGCTGGGAAGCTTTTAATGTTTTTGTACAATAGAGTTGATGTTCCAGTGATATGCACGATGAATATGTAGTCTGGTCCAATTTTTATGTGACAACAACCTCAATATCCCAGATATAAAAACAGATAATAAAGGAATCACCAGAGACATGTTGGGAATGTAAAAACTATATCAGATGTTTTCTTTTCAAAATTAAAGGTTTAAATAATAAACTGCTAACACTTTTTTAAAATTGCCTCATGTTTGTTTATTTAGAGATAGTCAAATTAATGAAAATTTGATCTGGGTTACATTTTAATCCAATTCAGTATCTGTTTTTGAATGGCTCCAGGATAGAGATATAGGCATGAAAATGGGGTAGCCTTGAGCTTTCACAGGGCACAGTTCTTGTTTCCCTTCTCTCTTCCAAACTCTCTGAAGCTGAGGGATTAGCTACTAGAAAAATGAGTCTCCCCACATCAAGCTGAAATGCCTCCGTAGGCTCAACCATGTTCTCTTTCACTGTGAATGCCCTATGGTTTTATTTGTGATGACAGGGAATTTTCCAGATTGCCCTACCTTTTTCTTCTTATTTTTTGGCCTCTCTCTCATCCTCCCCTTATTCAAGGTCAATAAATGTCGGTGGATCAGCAGTAGAAAGAGAATAGCTTTTTAAAGTACTTTTAAATTTTTAACCTGAATGGTTGATACTAGCTGGGATTGTTCAAGAGATGTACTTGAAAGCTCTTCTCTCTACACTGTTGTGTCTGTAATGTCCTGTAACCTTTCTCTCCCTTGTCCTTCCAGTAATTACTGAGGCTTCACCTCCTGTCTGGGTTTCTGCAGGGACAACTGAAAATTTTACATGCAGACCACCTCCAATTACAGAACTCAATTTTCTTTTGTTAGTGACTCTCCTTGGGTGGTCCTATCACAGCTCTTCTCCTTAGGGTTTTCACCTTTTTTTTTTTTTTCTTTGTAACAACACTTTTTACAAGGGTTGTGTTGTCAATGGTCTATAAAATTTCTTTCTGATTTCCCTGCTCTGTTGTGCTAATTTGGCACTTTCCTCCCTTTTATAATAGACTACTGTGGTCCTGTTTTTCAATTAGAATTTCCTGATTAATTCTTCATGATTTAGAGCATCTTTATCTCGTCAAGGAATCTGATTCAGTTAACCTATAGTAACCTCAATTTTGTACACAACATAAGTAATGTTTTCTTTACTTCTACCTTTTAATACAGTCATGCTTAGATGATCTTTCTCTGGTAACCTTAGGGGAACTTTAAAGGAAGATCTAGGTAAAACATTGTAAGAGCAGAAAGCTAATTGGAATCTCAATAAAAAATTAATTGCCACATCCTACAACAATAAAGGGGTCAAACAAATCTCAGATGTATTTTGCCAGCAATACATTTGCATTAGAAAAGATCAATAGAAGGTAATATAACAAATTAATTTAGAAAGGTTAAATTGATTTGTTAACCCTTCTATTACCATTAGGGCTGCTACTGTTGATAGAACTAAAACTGGTTCTGCCATAAAATTTGTCTCATTCTTGCTTTGTATTGAACAATCTCCTATTTCTAGCAATAGATGTGGGTAAGTATTAAGCTTAAAAAATACTTTCTCTAAAATTTTTACAGAAGTAAAGTCAGGGGTTTCGTAGAGTGTGTTTTTTCAGCTCCAGCGAATAATGAAAAACCTGACATGCACATTTCTTTCTTTTTTCCTCTTGTTCATCACTTTTGGGACACCAATATTTACAAGAGCTTATTTGAAATAATCCAGGCTGTTTATTGCCAGGACTACACTACAGTCAAAGTAAAAAGAGATTACAGACATAACAACTCCTTTCACATGCCTTTCCTGGACTTGTTGAACATCCTTGTGTTAGATTCCAGTATAATTACAGTATCTGTTCCCATTTCTTTCCAACAAAAGCAAACTTTCCTGTAGACCACATGTTCTCAGTGACTACAGTGTCATTGGGGGCTATTGTATCGTCAATTTTGAATTCCATCTGGTTTATAAATAAAAGTATTCACTATAAAATAGTTTCTATAATCAGCAACTTTCACCCAGCATTAGATACTAACACCAAACAACTACCGCCTTTAATATCTCCTAGGGATGCATTTTACCTTTATGTGTACAGTCATAACCAGCTGGCCCTTTGGCAAGATACATTTTATTTTCATCCAGAGGATAATAATACCACACTGTCCAGTGACAGCCTGCAGTGATTTTGGTTTACCATTGGTTTCCCATGATTGCTCTTCCTTAGCTCGACTCTGAAACTCCTGGCTACCTCCAGTGTGGTCCATCCCAGAGTGACTAGACTATTCATGGTATTTCCAAGGTGAGCGGATTAGCCTTCTCTCAGCACTGCTGACACACATGATGGTCCATTAAAGCCATCACTCTCTTAATCCATTGACGTGGATATTTGTTGTCCCTCCAAACCAGTTTCCAGCTGTGTCTTGTCCTTATGAGAATTCTCAAGTCTTTTACATCAGGATGAAAAGCTTAAAGTAGCAGTTCAGTACCTTTAGAATAGCTCCTAACATCTCCCTGTAACCGTGGGGCAGAGAGGATCAAGAAATAGATTTGATACCCTTTGTGAAATATTGTGCACTCAAAAATAGTGTATGTTCCATGACTGTCATTTGAGTGTATTCTAACCCCAGTTCTACCTCAGAGGGCCATAGTCTTCCCATAAATGTTTTTTGCAACCCATGGAGCAGAGTTAATAGATGGTTTGGAGTCACTTAATCACACCCAAATCTATCATTTTTGAGACTGTCCATAATTTCATTTCCGCTGTCTCTAGATAAATTATATTTGCTCTGAAGACCAGTAGTGATAGTCCGGACAGGCAACTTCTGTCTGGTTGTCTTCCTGTTGAGGATGCTGTCTCAGCCGTGACTATCATAATTCATGGATATTCCAAGTACAAGATTATTGCTGTTCATCTCTTTGTGTCTGTCCAATTTATTGGAAAGATTTCCTTCAGATTATCTGAAAATTAACTGAAATAATAAATATGGTTTATAAACTATGAACCAGATTATAGACAGGTGTACCATCTGAGGACACTTTGTATCTCCTTTATTCAAATTTTTTGAGATGAACATCTTAGATGAACTTGTCATTCAGCAACAGTCTATTTTCCATTCTCCAGAAAGAACACTTCCAGAATTTTCCGCCAGCGTTGGTTATTTCTCAAGCACTAGGTCTGAGATAGATGTCGCGGGGTGTCCTTGGTGGAAATAGGATGATTGTCCCCTTTGGTGAGTGTAGTATACTTCTAAGAGCTTCTTTTCCCAATGTTGTGATCTCCTACTCTTCCATTTATTGTTTCCTTCTGTAGTTGGATATTCCAGCTTAGCAAAAATACTGTTTACCCAAAAAG
Organism: Galemys pyrenaicus; assembly: GCA_019455555.1. Taxonomy (NCBI): domain Eukaryota; kingdom Metazoa; phylum Chordata; class Mammalia; order Eulipotyphla; family Talpidae; genus Galemys; species Galemys pyrenaicus. The sequence goes on along the minus strand of JAGFMF010012288.1, from coordinate 1,883,156 downwards.
GTGATGATAAAAACAAATTAGCTCATACTTTTCTTCAATCCCACTTCAAGACATATATAAGTTTCAGGAAGGAGTAAGATTTTCTTTCCCACTGAGTAATGTTGCTACATTCAGAGCTAGTTGAATTTAGCTACATAGAAAGAAGTTAAAATGATCCCTAAAGGACCCTTTTGAATATCTTTTTTTTTCAAAGTCAGTTGTTAAATTATTATGTTATGCACTGTATCATATCTCTTACAAACATGTAAATTTAAACTTAAGACTAGCACAGTGGATCAGATAAAATAAAAGAAAATATTTGAGGTGATGAAAGGAAGGAGTTTAAGCATCTGGTTTGTGATTCATTCATCCACCTCACTGGAGGATATTCCCCTGGCAAAAAGAAAAAGAATGCATGTACCTGAGCATTTGTTGCTAAAACTTTCACTTAAATAGACCTGTGATATTCCTCAGGTCGAAGTCTTACCTAGAAAATGTCTCTAAAAAAGTATCCTTCTTAGATTAATTATAGTAAATAAGCAAAGAATCTATGAATCCTGAATTTCTAGAAAATAACACATGAATAAACAACTCTCATACTAAAAGTATGTATAAATTGAGTTGTGTCATAACTGAAATATTCCTGAGAAACTCATCAAATTCTTACATTCAGATTTAATTTATTCTTCTGAGGTAGGCAGTATACATCCGATTTGACAATGTAGACATAAAAACCCATCTGAGATATCATAAATTACTCTTTTGTCTAATTTGCCCTATTGCTTATCCTGGAAATTTATAGTAACATTTGTAACATCTGGTATTAAATGGAGCCATAGAATTTGCTATCTCAAAATAATGAAATATAATTTTATCTATTTAATAAATAAGTAAAAATTATTTCTATGTGAAAGAAGGGCCAAATGAACAGTAGAATGAGTTCAGATAAGAATATCGTAAGGAACTTCTATATAATAGTAACTATTATTTAATTTATTGGCCTCTCAGAGAACACATGATTCTGAATTATGTGTTTTGTTTTGAGTTATGTGTCATTTTCAAACATAAATCCAAAGATGACATTTTTAGAATGTTTAGATTCATTCAAGTTTTGCTACATACTTTGATATGAAACTATTTCAATTGAAATTATTAATTGTAGTATTTCAATTAAAAATACTTATAGAGATGAATAACTCTTCTCTTATGTTCTAGTGTTGCGTTCTATGTTATGTTCAAAATAAATTACCCATACACTTTTCATTGGGTAAATTTGGTAAGGGTATTTCAGAAACAAATTAATTGACAATGGATTGTATCTTGCTCTCACTTCAAATTCTCACTCTGAATTGGAAAGATACAAATGGCTGGAAGCAAACTTCCCTTAGTTTATTTGCTTCCTATATCATTGTTTTGCAAGTAGTATGGAGAGTAATAAACATGTAGGTATTATGAAGAGTAATAAACTTCTTTCACCTTCATTTAGAAAATACCAATTCTGGATTTAGTTCATTTGTGCACTGGCAGCTGGAACTTCAGAAGAAACTCTGGTTTAATTTAACACAACCACTTGTGTATTCCTCAGCTAATTTCATAAGACCTTAGAAAATATTTGTTTACATAGAAAAATAATGTTAAAACATCCACCAAACTGAATTCTTTCAGGAGTAATCTCTAAGAAACTTGATAGGTGTAAATGTAAAATGTCTTTAACATCTATTAGGTTCTTATTTCTGAAAACAAAATTAATCTTTTCATTATTTGAACAAATGATGGCAGTTGATGTAGATGATCTTTTGGTTTATTTACAGTTAGGGAAACAAAACAAAATAAACAATAAGGATGAAGTGGACAAGTTGCTTAATGATATACTTGCCATGTGTTAAGTATGTTTCACAATATATTTGAATATATGAGAATTTTCCTATAACTAGTTCTGCAAGGCTAAGCAGTAGGATGATCCTAATCACTGTACTATCACCTGGCATTTGGGAATGTGATTAGAAAGTAAATTTAACACAACAAATTCTTCCATGATAAATAATTACCAATCAACAGATTACCATTTTATGCCTACCCAGCTCACTTTGTTCTTCCATAGACAGGTCAAAATCAAACAAAGGGTGGAAGTATTTTAGAATTCCAAGCAGGTGCAGCAGACCTCTCCTGCTGTGCCCGCTGCTCCCCTCAGCAGTGTACTTCCATTGATCTGCCTGTTCTGCTCCCTGCTCTCTGTGGTGAATCCTCTCACCCCCCCCACACACCTCTGGCCTGTACCCCAGTGCTTGTATGCATAAATAAATAAATCTTAAAAAAAAAAAAAGGAATTCCAAGCAAACTTAAGAACCTTATGCTTTTTGTTAAGCTAGTATCGGATTTCAAGTCAGGAGAGTGCAATTCAAGAAGCCGCAAAGCTAAAGGATGCATTGAAAAATCTTGTCAAGGTCAGTTTCAAAAACAAAAGCAATATACTTGAATACATGATTGCACTGATATATTCATTCATTCACAAAAGATGTATTCTGTACCTGGCTCTGAGGATATCGCTTGAAAAACTGGTTTCTTGTCTAAAGAATTTTATGAAATTTTTGAGATAAAAATGCAGCTATTATAGGAACTCAACTGTATTTTGTTAAAAGAGAAAGACAATTACAAAATGCAAATCTATTGCATGTCACTCTTGGTTTTGAGAAATATTCTTGTATTCCATGAAAATATTTTATGTTCACTTTTAGTGGGTTGATTAGTGTTTTTGAAATAAATTGATAAATTTGTAGTTGTAATTGTAAAACTTATAAATAAAAATATAAGCCACATTAACAAAAACTCTATGGGAAATCAGTAAATATTAGGAACTTAAACATTTGAGAAGATGGTTCTTTCTTAAAGAATTTTAAAGTTATCCATTAGTATGTTAAATAGTAATATTGTGAAAGGGCATCTTTGTCCTGTTCCTTATCTTAAAGGTAAACACTTCAATTTTTCACCATTAAATATAACAGTAGCTATAGGTTTATTATATGTTGTTTTTATTTTATTTAGGAATGTTCCATTTATACCACTTTATTGAGAATTTTTTTTATTATAAATGGGTACTGGATCTTATCAAATACTTTAGCTCCATCTATTGAGATGATCACATATTTTATCATTCATTTTGTTCATGTGATGTGTCCCATTGATGGATCTGTGCATGTATGCCATCCTTGCACCCCTGATAGAAATCCCACTTACTCATCGTGTATGATCTTTGTAATGTATCATTTCATTAGATTTACTAATATTTTTGAGGATTTTTGCATCAGTGGTCATCAGAAGTATTGACCTGTAGTTTATGTTTTGTGTATGATGACTTTGTCTTATTTTGGTATCATAGTAAATAAAGCTACCCTCATGCAATTAATTGGAAAATAGCCCCTTCTTTTCAATTTTATGAAGTTTTTTTGAAGTTGGATATTAGATCTTCATTAATGTTCGTTAAAATTCACAGATGAGAACATCTGGTTCTGGACTCTTTTTTGAGGGGCAGGGCGATGTTTCAGTTTATTGTCATCAGTTTGTTCATTTTTCTGTTCCTGTGTGATTCAGTCCTGGTAGGTTATGCCATCTAAAGAATTTATTCATTTCGTCTAGGTTTTCCATTTGTTGGCACTCAGATGTTCATAGGAGTTTTATGATCCTTTTATTTCTGTGTTATTTTTTGTGACTTCTCTTTCACTTCTACTATTTTTTATTTGAGTCTTTTTTTTCTTACTGATTTGAACTAAAAACTGGTCAATTTTGTTGATTTTCAAAAAGTCAGCTCTTCCTTTCATTCATCATCCGCATCATCTTTTTGGTTTCCATTTCATTTATTTTTGTTCTGAGTTTTTATTATTTTCTTCCTTCTACTGAATTTTCTTCTTTTTGTAATTCTTTAAGCGCTAAAGATATTATCATCTATTTAAGACTGTTCTTGTTTCTTGTGATCAACCTATATTGCTAAAACTTCTTTCTGATTGTTGTTCTTACATCAAATCAGAGATTTTGGTATGATTCTTATTTTTATTTGTCGGCATGTGTTTTCTGATTTTCCTTTGAATTTTTTTGGTGACACAATACTATTTCAATAGCATGTTGCTTAGTTTCCATTTACTCATCTTTTTTTCTTATTCCATCTTTTTCTTCTGGTTGATTTCTAACTTCATACAATTGTGGTCAGAAAAAGATACCTGATATAATTTCAGTCTTGTTAAATTTGAGATTTGTTTGATGTTATAACATGTGCTCTATATTTGAGAATGTTCCACATACAACTAAAAAGAATGTGCTTTCTGCTTTTTTTAGATGGAATGTTTTATGTAATTTACAATCTGCAGTTTGAATCTAGAATTCCTATAGAAAACCAGACTAGATAACTATTATAATGTAAAGGGGACATAAAAAATTGTGATTTTGTTAAATATTGTAATTTGCACGTAAATAACAAGATATATATTTTACCATAGAGAAATTAACAAATGCTTCTTTGAATCATCTTAAAATATTGAGTTGAATTATAGTGGCTTCAGGATCACTGGAGTTAAAAAGAAAATAACTAGCAAAGATGAACATCAGAGCAAGCAAATTACCAAATATTAAATTAGCAAATGTTTTTTTCATTTTTCCAATTTTTCTTATGTCTATATATACAACATCAATAGTATATGCCATAAAGAAAAAATAATTATTTGTCTGAATTTAATATACCAGTATCTAGGATAAGTACATAACAATAATAAAACACATTTAAAAATCATTACTTTAGAAAATATGTGCATTTATGCTGTAACAGCTTCCAAAATATATATGCCTTTGGAGGAAGTGTTGTGTAATTATTCTTCTCTTCATTTATAATTAAAGCATAAAACATAAGAATCAGCTCCCTCTCCCAATTTTCTCTAAAAACCTCTATATATGGCTATATAATCCCACAGTAACTTTTGAATCATGTTGTGAATCCTACTATAATACTCGTATGTATTGTTCTGAATTTAATGAATGTTAAGCTTGACAACCAGAACTGCATATAAATAAGTTGATTCTGTGAATGAGCATTTTAATTATTGGTTTTACTCTGTACATATCCATGATGTTAATAAACTACTTGTCATCAAGTCTGTTACAAGAGAGACTCAATGAGAAAGATATTTCACTTTTATAATTAACTAACAGCTCACTTCACTGTGTCCCACAGCTTTATTTAAATTTTGTTATCTATCAATTAAAGTATGTCAAAGATGAGAATAAGAAGTCCATATCCCTATTAAGAATGTGATTTTGCAGATTTAAAAATCATGGCCTATTTTGTGTTCAATTGACAGCAACTAAAATGATGCAATGCATTTCTGATAATCAAGCAAAGAAAAAAATGCTCCTTTTTCTCTGTAACTCTGTAGTAATAATTCTAAATTCTGAACACTTACCAGGAAAAAACTTAAAAGATGCCATCATCAATAGAGCTTTAAATACTTAACTGTTTTGCAGCCCAGATTGCAGAGCATTAATGAAGATAGTCCACCATAACTCAATATGTCTTGATTTTCTACAGTGCTGTGTTGCACTTGCCTTAATATTTTATGCTGATTTTTTCTATTTGCAATTATATAGGTTTATTATGATGATTAGGGCATCACAAAGTCTTAGATTAAGAATCAATACTGTTTCATGATACCTGTGTGGCACTGTGTAATTTGCTAAACCATTTTGAGATTCAGTCTTCTCACTTTCAAAATGAGGCATGATAAGTTTATTTGTTAATTAGCTAAGAAAAGGAACATTAACCACTCTGCCTGATGTTTGGCAAATAGTACTCAGTTATGTTGATTTTCTTTTCCATGTTTTATTTTACTGCTCATTCACTCCACCACTGTGAATTCTGAAGCAATGATAAGTTTCACCATGAAGTTTTCTATAAAGTACTTACAACTCAGTTATGCACAGATTTGTATGTAATCTCTTTGGGGACAAAAATCAGATTATAGTCAATTTTTCATCACATAAAACACACTCCTGAAAAATGATTTATAGGACTTTTTGGGCACTTACGTTTGTTTCCATAACTTGGTTATGGTGAACAGTGCTGCAGTGAAACTAGTGTGTTTGCATTTTGGGGCTGGGTACCCGACAGTCAAATTGCTGTATCATGTTAGATTATTATTTTGAGAAATCTCCATATGTTTTACTGTAGGGAAAGGACTAGTTTACATACCCACCAAAAATGAACAAAAGTTCCTTTTACTCAGAAAGAATACTTTGCAAAATAGGAAGAAGAATCATATTTGGATGAAGGGTAATATCTATTTGATTCTTCTTACTTGTTATATATTGCTTTGTATTAAATATTGCTATTTAAGATGGCATCTGAAGCCACATGGGGTGAATTGTTCAGTCATGCTGATATACCTTGTGATTAAACTTCTTTTTCCTCTGAAAAAATATTTCTTTTACTAGTACATATATAATATAGGTCATATTATGCTTTCTGTATACACACTATATATTATAAAATTTGTAATTTGGGTTCATTTTTCTATTATGATACTTTTCTGCATTCTGTGTGTTCAAGAACTTTAAAAATATATATGAAGGGCCGGTATTCAATCCGCTTTATTATTATTTAAAATAGGAACATCCATGTTATGAAAAAACTGGGAAGAGATATCCTACAATACTTTCTACTCCACCCCTTATCACTCCTACCTTGACAGTCAGTGCTCATTGAGATTGCCAAATTCTGTTGTCCTTCGGGCCCTATTTCTTCCATGGTTTAAAGTATATAATAGACAGAGTAGTCTTTCTCCCTTATGACCTCTGTAAACTATGAAATGTGGTGCATTCCATGAGCAACATGGAACTTAACCAGTTAATTACATCCTATTCCAAACACTTGCAAATATATTACACTTGCAAATCCAAAGATCATGAATAGGAGTGAATCAGAAACAGATCAGGGGATATGATGAACTGCCCATGCTGAAAAAAAAAAAAAAAAGAAATAATCCTTTAATTAATAGCACTGATAATGACTTCCTCCAGAGTTACATGATAAAAACTTCAGTGAGTTTAAAATTCCATGTGTATTCATCATGTTGTACTAGCAAAGCAAAGACACACAAAAAGGAATATAGTAATTCAGTAAAAAGAGGAGTAGAGAAAATCACACGCACACACTCGCACACAAACACACACACACACTAAATATATACCCAATTGCCATTCTAAATTGAATGGAGTTGTGATTTTTGAAAGTAACCACCTACTTCAAAATTCAGTATTATTTTAAGTTTTGAATGCCCTAGAGAGGCTTCAAAGGTAAAAACAGATTATCCAATATCAAGTTCTTGGTTTGATTTCTTTCTCTCTACTTCTTTAATTTCCTTTGGGATACTTTTTCTTAATCTTGGTTTTGATCTTGTGTTTTGAAATCACACTGGGACAAGAGTCTAAGAGCACCTTGCTGGAAGCTGCACTGTGGCAGCAGATGAACAGGACAGCACATTCATTGTCTGCCCACCATTGTATAAATGACTCCTCCTTGAAAAGCAATATGCAATTGTGGAGGAGAGAGAAGGGAAATCGAATGAGACACACAGGCAGTGAAACTACTGATCACAGATGGAGCAGACCTTTTAAATATTTTATAAAATTCACTCTTATCTTTACCCCTCTGTACTTGTTCTGCTCAGAAACTACTTATTATTTTTAACCTACACCTGGGGCTATTTAGCACTCTCTTTAATGTTCATCAGCTCATGAATACAACATATTGGATAGATTCAGTTATCATTTCTTATTCCTCTGTTTTTGGGAAAAAATGAAACTGAGTCTGATCTCTCTAGACTGATCCCATCCATGTGTTTTCTTTCCTATCATGTGTTAGAAAAGTTCCAAATTTAATGTAATAATTTTTATAATGTATTTCACAATTATATCTAGAGACAGATTGTGTCTAGAAAGAGACTGATAGATATAAATGATATATTTTATATATATTTCTACTTTTAAGATATCATTTGATGTACAAATTACTAATAGGGAACATCATTCCCCCCAAAATATGGAGTAATAAAATATACTGATAATATGACAAGATAAATGAATTCTCACATGGGAGACATAAACTGACTTATGATTATCCCAAATGTTTTAACTATCTGATTGCATTTTTATTATGCCTTTTAACAGATATGCACATCTTCCATCCTAAACTCTGTAGTTCGCTTGTCTGTGCTTTGAATGTTCACTCCTTGAAGTATAGTTTAATCTCCCTGCAAATTTAACTGCTGAATATGAGACTGTTTCAGTGAAAAAACAAAGAAACTCCCTGACAGAAAATGAATTAATTACTAATCATAAAAGCATGATGAAATGTTTTCTATTTTCTTTCTTTTAAGATTTATTTATTTATGCATACAAGAGCTGGGGTACAGGCCAGAGGTGTGGGAGGTGAGCAGATTCACCAGAGACAGAGTGGGGAGCAGAACAGACAGATCAACAGAAGTACACTGCTGAGGGCAGCAGCGGGTGAGGCAGGAGAGGTCTGCTGCGCCATGTGTGTCCCCTCCCTGGCTGGGGATCAAACTCGTGCTGCAGAGGCTGCAGAAGCCCCATAGTGCGGAGCTCAACGCCTTGTGCCACCAAGGAGGCTTGGAATGTTTACTATCTTCCTGAATATGTAAGAAAGCAGTCTTAGAGTTGGTATTTGGAACTAAGACATACAAAGGTACTCTAGCATTGTATTCTGAGACTAGTAAAAGCACCTTTTTGTCCACAACAAGGAGGTAAAGATACAGGTATCCTATGTGTCATTCATCTGCAGTCCTGATCTATGACTTTTTCTTTCATCCTTAAAATAGATTCACTACTTGCCATTAGTCTACATCACCAAAGATAATTAAATATAATGACTACATAGTCCAAAGGAATTAATTCAGAAATCTTCATGGAAAGGATTTAAATAAAAATCGTAAGTTGCCATAATATTTTTTGATAAGCAGGTCATTGGAAGTCCAGGAAGAGGTGAGACTTCAACTGCAGATACACTTGATAACTAGAGATGTTCTTGTTGAAGCTACAGGGGGCATCAAGATGAGCTAAGTGTGCAAAGGTTTTGGATAATGCAGAGTAAGGTGCTCTAGTCAACAGCAAACTAACACATGTAAATTTAGCTCTTACTAATTCAACAAACCTTGAATAAATATTATGTGATAGTCAGTATTCTAAGTATTTAAAATAAAACTGTGGGCAAAACAGATATGGAACATACTCTCAAAGAGTCTACAGTATATGGGGGTACACAAAATAGATACATAAATCAAAAATTGGTATGTAGTAGGGGGGTAATTAAAAAAAAGAGTGATGAACCTGAAGGATACTTGAGACCTACTTCAGTTATTGTAATTTTAAAAATATGACTCAAGAAGTAAGTGACTCACTCAGAGAAGACATTTGAACAAAGTTAAGTGAAGGTGCTGCTAATAAAAAATGTGTGGACTGGGCTAAGACAAACCACCAAGTATTGGGTCAGTTTCTTGGGGCTAAGAACTAAGAAGGCAGTAATACCCCTATTTCTGAAGAGGCATGTAGAGAGAACAGAGAACCCCCAAAATAGTCACTATCGAAGGTGGGTAATAGAGAATTGCTGACTGCCATCAGGAAAAAGGACACTGGGCCATAGGCAGGGAGGGAGCGAGAAGGAGATGAATAACCCAAGATCAGTCTTTTTGTCATTCTACAGAATGTCTCAAGGACAAAGTTAAAGAACGGGGAATTCTGTTGAGACAATCTGCAAAGGTCAGTCCTTTAGGGAAACAACAAGTTAAAAATGGAAAATACATCCACAGAGAGCCTTTCTGAAGAGGTGGCATTTAATCTAAAACTGAATGACTAACAGAAAACACGTTATAAAGGTCGAAGATTTGGAAGGTGCTGTGAATTGGTGATCCAAAAACTATTTACAATACTTCCTGTTCCTGCTTCTACTGTTGCAAAAGCTAAAAGTCCAACTTTCCCTCTGTCTAGAGGTGCCAATGTGACATATTTATGGCCAGTATGATAAAGGAGGGAATTTGAGAGTGGGGCTTTCCTGCCAGAACATTAGATAAACACAGAGAAAAGATTCTGGGCTTTTCCTCTTTATTCCTGCCTGTTTATGTTACAATGCTAGCAACAGAGCAGATTTTTTTCTTTATAAGGATAAGCACGAGTCACAAAATGTGACTGTATAGCATTAAAAAGATTCTGACTCTTTTATGCTACAACGGAGCCAACAGATCAGTCCAGGACACCGTACCCTTAAATTTGTGTCGCATGAGAAAAACAAATCCCTTTTATCTTTAAACCATTATATTGGAAGTTTTGCTTATTGTTGAATAAAATTATAAAAGACAGAATGGGAAAACCATTACACTATGAATCAGCTAGTTTAGGTCAGGGTATGAAGAGAAAGCCAGTGTCATTGAGTTGCCCAACATGTAAAAGGTTGATTAAGACCCAGAGAGGGTCTCACAGTCTGCCAATCCAAGTATCATTAATTTAGTAAGAATCCAGGTAAACTTTTATGGTACAAGGTAACATGATATGATATATTTTACTAAAATTCTATTCTGTGATACCACTAAAGGAAATAGGAGAATTAAATAGACCAATAAGAATAGTATCACCACATATGGCAGACTGCTCTCTGATTAAACCATGTTTCTTCTCTCCTTCCTAGCATACATTAAGACTACATTAACTATCCCTCTGCTAACTGGCGGCACCTGATTGAGTTTTAGATAATAGAAAGTGAATAGAGTAAGGCGAACCCTCTAAAAACCTGCCCTATAACTCCTATTATCTGTTGTCCATGTGTCTTATTTCATTTTTGTTTCACCATTCTGGATATCTTGAACGGTAATGCCAAACACGTTCATGGAATTTATAAAATGAATATGACAGGGACACCTTCAATCTGAGTTCATACAGGAGAGTAATAAAGCTCTTCTCCATTAACAAGAAACTAGGAAACACACTTCTTTTTTTGTTCAAATATTAGATGTTGGATCCATTTGTCAAGTGACTAATATACTGTCAACTACGTACAACATTCAATATCATAGGAGAAGCTGGATCACATAAAAGATGTTAACAGTGCTCTGAACTGACTTTGTTTAAACAGCTTGGTAATCAGCCTCCAATGATTATCAAATTCAGATTTTAGGAAACGTTCATTTCAGTTGAGTAAAGATTTGTAAGTATACATTAAAAGAAATGAAAAGAATGTTGACTAGGGAAAAATATAAAGAATACCTCAGGAGGTACTTTTGATAATGGGCACTAGGGATTAGCAGTTAGTAAACAGGAACATGATTGTCATACAAATTGCATGAAGTAGGCTGAGGATCATGCCAAGCTATTTCCATCAGAACAACTGGGGTTTTGCTTCCTCTGTGGCTAATTAATTGTAATGTGACCATATTTATTTTCTACACTGAGACACATTTGCATGTGAACAAAATCAAAACATCAGGCAAATATACATAAATGGGGTCAACTTGCCCATTGGAAATAAAAGATGTGTGGTGTCTGCTGGGGTGAAAGCAGAATGGGTGCAAGTGCAGCCCTTCCCTCAGCAAACCCACTTCAGGGGTTAGCTTACTGAATCAGACTGGCAAAACGAATGCAATCAACCTTGATGTTTCTTACGCAGTCTTTGTTAACTCTTTGTTAAAATTATGATTAACATACAGTGGAATTCCATGGTCATAAATCTCATCAGTTTTTACAGATGCACTCTAATACCCTACAGTCCTATCAAGATACAGAATATTTTGACCACTGAGAAAACTGCCTCATGCCTCTTAGTCAAACTTTCTACCCAATTAAACTCTGTATTCTGATATCCTTTATTCTCAATTTTTATTTATCAGTTGTTTACAAATTTGGGGAAGGTACATTTCCACACATCCATATGTGTACATGCTTCATTCACACTATACCAAAAAGTTTGTGTAAATACCCTGTCCCCCCATCCCATATCCCCTCTTCTCTCTGATAACTAATATATTTTTCACAGAATCTAAAAATTAAATTTTTCTATGCCTTGCCAATTTGTTTCCTTTTGTTATTTATTTCCTTCAAAAAAGTGAAACCATCTGGTATTTGTCTTTCACTTCTTGAAAGTTATTTCATTTAACATAATTACCACAAGATCCATCCATTTTGCCTCCAAAGGCACTATGTTATGTTTTTAATAGCCGAGTATTATTCCACTGAGTATATAGTCCACAATTTCTTTATCCAGTTGTATGTCATTGGGCATGACATAACCTTGGTTCCATGACTTGGCTATTGTAAATAATGCTGCCATGGGCGGGCATGCATAAATTTTTTTGTATCAGATTTTTAAATCAGTGTTCTTATTGTGTGACTTCACATAAATCGTTTGGTATAGTTTTATTGTTTTGCATTTTATTTCTTTACCTTTCATATTTACCTTTACTTAACCATCATATGTGAGAGAGAGTATTGTAGGGTATGGTAGTCTTGGCTGACATTTTAGATCTAAAATATCTTGAATGCCTCATTGCATTCTCTTCTTGCCTGTGGCGTTTCCTCAGAGAAGTCAGATGTAAGCCTGACTGAGGTTTTATAGGTGATTTTCTCCTTCCCCTAGCCAGCTGCAATGTTCTTTTTTGTGTGTTGAAATGTTGGAGGTTTTGTGACTCTGTGTCTTGATTACGTTTAGATAACCAGGTATATTTTAACTTCATGAATTTGTATATTGAGCTCTTTCTCTAAGTTGAGGAAGTTTTCTTCTGTTATTTATTTCAAAAGTAAAAATGTGCATATCTAAAGCTGAATTTTATCACATCGAAATTTCTGTGAAAGATAATTTACTCTTGACTTGTCATACAGGATCAGAATATGAAATCAGACTCAGAAAAAATAGTATCATGTTTTACTAAATAGTTTTCTACGAATCAATAAAGAAAAAGCTCAGATGAAGAATAGGGAGATCTGGGATAAGGGCAATCCTTCTATCCCAGTTCAGATATGTCCTTGGCTTATATGTTAAGGTGTTCTTAATGAAGTTCATGGGACACCTCACAAAGTGAAGAGTATTTATGCTATGAAACAGCCCAAAGGTTGTAGAGCTTATATAACATTTCTTGGAATATTTCCCATGAATGCTAGTTTTCTGTTTTAGGATCTCCATGTAGGCATATTTTAGGGATCTGGCCCCCTGCTCTTAATGATATCATTAATCTATTTGAAATTCACATATCAAGGAGACTTTTTCTGGGAATTAAACTTTTTCTTCCTGTCAAGGATTTCACTCAGGAAAAGAGTGTAAATGAATCAGAGACCACATCCTTTAACTCCTTCCTTCCAACTTTTCTTTTTTTTTTTTTTTAAAGATTTATTTATTTATGCATACAAGCACTGGGGCACAGGCCAGAGGTGTGGGGGGTGAGAGGATTCACCACAGACA
>JAGFMF010012288.1:1848529-1869610 GCA_019455555.1 Galemys pyrenaicus | reverse complement strand
CCCCCCCTGGCCGGCAGCAGGGATCGAACTCGTGCTTCAGTGGCTGCGATTTGCTTCGTAGTGCATTGCTTAACCCACTGCGCCACCAGGGGAGGCCCCTTCCTTCCAACTTTTCAAAGAAACAATAATAACTATGTTGGATTTTGTAATATATGTAGTAGTACAATACATAACAAACGCCAGAACAAAATTTGTTTGTAGGAAAATGATGTATACTGTTATATACTGTATCTGAAGCAATATAATTTTATTTGAAAAGGTACCATATTTCAAAACCGAACAATAATTAATACAAAAATATATACCTAAGAAACCAATAGTGAAGGTAATACAGAATCAAAAGTACAAATGAATCTATAATAATGGAAAGAGAGGAAAGAAATATTGAAGAAAATATAAAGTGTAAAGATAAGGCCTCCTTGATGGCTGGGGGTTAATTCTCAGTACTATCACCATGGTGGCCTGAATTCAATCACTGGCCAGGGTGTTAACTCACATATGGTGCAGCAGACCTCACCTGTCTTACCCACTGCTCCACTTAGCAATGTAATTTAGTCTATCCATTTGTTCTGATCTCAACTCTGTCTCTGGTGAATCTTCTGATCTGCACACCTTTGGCCTACACCCCCGTTCTTCTACACAAAAATAAAATTTGAAAAAAGAGAAAATATCAAAACTGACATAAAACTAACCTAATTAATAATTATAGTAAATGTAAGTAAGTGCTTAAACAATTCTTAACAGACAAATATTTTCAGAGGGTGATAGAAAACCAGGGCCCAACTATATGCTGTCTCCAAAATATACAATTAAATATAAAGACAACTGGTTGATTACAAAATGTGTCAAAAACTATACCTTATATGCTGTAAGCATGAGAAATGTGCCTATATTAAATCAGTAAAAGTAGACTTCAGAACAAGAAATATTACTAAGCATAGAGAGGGCATTTCATAATGATAAGGGAGTCATTGTATAAAGAAAATGAAAACTCTAATATCAGCACATCAAAGTACATGACACAGGAGCTGAAAGAAGTAAAAACTTGAAAGGATGTTCCTCAGTTATATTGAAAATTTAACATTCCTCTACTGGATGATGGAAGAATTAATTTCCGAAGTGGCAATAATCAGAATGATAAAGGCGTGTTGCAAGCGCACTACTAAATAGAGTGTTAAATGCATAGAATCATGTTGGAAATCTGGCAGCATCTAGTAAAACTCAACACTAACTCTGTGATCCAGAAATCTCATTCCATTGAATATATTGAGTAAAAATAGATGTGCAAATGTATGTATAACAAAAAGCACATACAAGAATGTTTGACACTAACTTAACAATCAAACATTGGAATCAACTCAAATGCCTGTCAGAAATAGAGTGAATACATGGTGCTTTTTTCATAAAATACAAACTGTATAGAAATTAAAGGAATTATCTATAATTAGACACCATAATATGTATGAATCCCACAGACATTATGTTGTTTTAAGAAGCCAGCTTCCAAGGGTACATAGTAAATTATACCATTACATAAAGTTCAAAAACAAGGTAAAAAAAAAAAAATCTGTGTGGTTAGCAATGAAGTTGAGTGACTGGGAGAAAAAACAAGTGTCCTCTCAAATGCTAGTATAGATATTTGCTTTCTTAACATGACTTCTGATTAATCACTTTATGAAAAATTATAATAGATATGATATATCTAGGCATATTAAACTTTAATAAAAAAAACCTAGAGTGCTGGGACATGTACACAATGTTTACATCTAAAGATATAATGTGTATGTGTATATGTACTTTAGTAGCCATTTGGAAAAATGAAAGAATCTTTAACTCTACATCATATTATACACAAAATAATCTCTAAGGCTATAACTATGTCCATCCATGAATAAGAAAACAGATACATGTTTTATTCTTTTATACAAAATATTATACATTTTACAGAGATTTTTAAGCAACACCAGGATGGAGAAAGAGACAGGGAAGCTATGCTTTTAATTGGCTCTGAGACTTGGGGATAATCACTTAATTTTTCTTTCTTTAATCTTTTATCAGTGACTGAATCTGACACAGTTAACATGTAAAAATTATTTAAATGCTACATATTTCTATATGTATTTCTATAACGAGACAGGATATGAATAGCAAACTGCTGACATGATATGGAACTGGAAATCTCTGTAATTATTGGATTGGATGCCTATTTAAATGAAATAAAGGAAAAACAAAATGCCAGTAATGACTTTTATTTTTCTGAATCCATTAACGTGTAATTTAAAATGTTTAGCACATTTCTTTTTTAGTATTAAAAAATGTGTTTGCAGACAGATTGGCAATGTATTTGGCTTGAAGAACTAAAATCACATATGTTATACAATATGTATAAAATTATCCTTCTGTTTTTCAAACAGACATGATACAAATGCCAGGAACAGAAGTTATATTTCCTCTATTAATTTTCTTCACAACAAAGATAGGCTATTCTCTTAATTCCTTTGTTTAACTATCTATTAAAGCATTGAATAAGTAAATTATTTGGGATATAAACAGCAAGGATGTTTCTGTCTATAATGTTGCAATCTCTGTAATTTCATGTTTACATTGTGATAGTCCTCTACTGCCCTCTCCATCTGATGCTGCAAAAATGGAGTTTGTCTGTATCCTCAATCAATTAAAATATGTATGCTTACCCTATATAGGTACAACTTTTATTCTATGAGTGAGGGATGATTTTCCAATTCCAATTTTATTTCATTTTATTCCATGTTTAGAAAGAATATCTTTTATCCCCCTTTACCTCTTCACTTTTAAAAAGATTGTTAGTTTTTTAAATTAATTCACAAATCTAAATTAAAATTTTATTGATTCTCTAATTTTTGTAAAGATTTATTTATCTATGCATACAAGAACTGGTTACAGGCCAGAGATGTGGGGGATGAGAGGATCCACCAGAGACAGAGTGGAGAGCAGAACAGGTGGATTGACTGAAATCCACTGCAGAGGGGAGCAGCTGGCGAGGCAGGTGAGGTCTGCTGTGCTATGTGGGTCACCTCCCCTGCTGGAGGCAGGGATCAAACTCATGCTGCAGTGGCTTCGTTTTGCTTCATAGTGAGTTGCTTAACCCATTGTGCCACCAGGGAGGCCCCTAATTCTCTGAATTAGTTATAAATTCTCATCATCTCAACCCTTCCTTGAAAAATGTGCATATGCATTTATAGATGCTCACACATGTGCAGTATATATACATATGTAGTGTGTGCACGTATAGAATGTATATGCCTATGCACAAATGTGTATAATATAAAAATGTAGCATTCATATACAGTGAGAGATAGTAAAATATCATCATGTAGAAATGAAGTATAAAAACTCCATCAAAGCAACACAGTAAATCATGTGTGATTCTTCAGGAAGAAAAATTACACATTATTTATGTTTCCAAATATAAACACAGATAGGTCAGCTATATATTAACATTTGTATTAAATGAGAGCATGAAGAACCATACCAAAGGGTCAGTTTTATGTTCTCTTATGAGGGGACACTTTAGCACACACCTTATTGAAATGGATCAGGGAAAAGACTGGCCAACCCAGTGGAAAACCGGAAGCTAATCAGGTCAGTTATGTAGTTCTCTTAATAAATTGACATGAAAATCAGTCATAAATGGTAGAATTACATTCTCTCCAAGAAAAGAATGAACAAATCAAAACTGGCAGAAGAGTTAGGAGGAGGGAGGAAAAGGCAGGTTAGAGAGACAAGGAGACAAGGAGAGAAAAAGAATCAAGTCCTGGAAAAAAAAAAAAAAAGGCAGAAAAAGAAGTCAAGAGATTCTAGAAACTCTGAGAAATTAACCTTAATTCTTGGCTTTCTACTTTAAGCCTCCTTTGGCAATTTTTTGTTCTCAGTACTTTCTCTTTTGTCTCATTTGTTTGAATAATCATCATTGCTACTCCATGTTAGTCTAAAGTTATATTGAGTAAATTTCTGTATCTTACCACAAACTGATTCTTGGGTAAACATTTTTAAAATTAAACTAACGTTTTAATCATAGAGACATTTTAGAAAAATGACAAATCAATGGTGGAACTTCTGGGACTATCATTCTACACTTCCCCATTCTTAGTAAACTCAAAGTTCCCTACTAATGCTACCAATGAATATTGTTTTAGAGAAAATTCTTAAACTCCCAACCTAAATTAGCTCATTTTCTTCCATTTAATTTTAGAAAAATGCTTTTCTCTTTGAACTTATAAGATCATAGATAGAAGAGCTACTATCAGTAAATAATAGGTTTCTTACAACAATGCTTTTAACTAATTATGACATAAACTCTATTTTTGCCTGTTTAAGATAATGGTTACAGAGATGTTTATTGATGAAATGGAATACTAAACTGATTTTCTAAGTCAGTGATGAGGACAGCTTTTAAAAAGGCATGTTATTTAGCATCATCCCAGTCCAAGTAAAGCAGTAACTCCAGGGATGGTTTTAAAATTTTATTATTTAAAGAATATTTTAATATTATTCTATCATCATTTTAATGATGTCATATTTGAAAGGTGCATCTCTGCTTCTCAAAGTAGGTTGCATAAAATATTACCTGAAAATATTACAAACAATAAACAAATCTGGTGACCAAATCATGCTCCCTAGTATTCTGAATTAAATGGTCTAGAATAGACAATGGGTGCTGATACTTCTTCCGAGCGCCCTAGGTGATTCTAACGTGCAAATATATTTAAGGGTTTTTACTCAGGTATACTTCAGGGGCCCCCTGGGTTAAAATAAGCCTTTCTTTCAATGTCCCTAGAGAAGTTAGAGACATTATTGGCAGAGATATATCTCTTGTTATTTTTTGCGACACTCAGAAATTTCTGCCACTGGGACAGATCTCACTCAATCAGAATCTGACAGCATCCAGTTACATAAATACTCAACTTGGTCTCTGCCAAAGGGAAGAGAACTGGGTGATGTGAGAAGAAATATCAAGTATATTTTATTTATATATAAAGAATCATTAAACAATTGTAAGACAATTGTTTTAAGACAAATAAATAAGGACAAGTTGACATGAATCTATATTATGTGTCTGTATTACCTTGACTATTGTGAAAAGTGCTGCAGTGGAGATGGGTGTGCTGAGACAGCTTTGAGATCCTGGTTTCAATGTTATTGAGGTTACTGAAGTTGTATTTCCTATATACTAGCATTATATAAAAAGTAAAAAGTACTATTCATAAATATTTTATAAATGACAACTATATTGTTGTATAAGAATATGTGTTTTATTCTTCATGCACTATAATCTCCCTGTCTCAACTGTGAACTTACTGAGAGCATTGAGGCTAAATCACCTTTTTCATCACCACATGGAATAATTTAATGAATCAGTGAATTCGACTATTTAATAAGTTTTGGTGAAAAATACTAAATTCATTTTATAGAAAACAGTTCTTGATAAAATAGTATGCTTTTAAACCATCATATTATGCAGAGTATATAATAACATTCTAAAATATTAAGACTAAACTTTAAAATTTGATTTTTCTGATGGGCTAACATTTCAAGGCAAACCTTTTCATCCTTAGATTGCTACTAATGTACTTTGATAAGCCCATTGCAGTTTTTTCCCCTAATTTCCCTGTGAATTCTCTGTTCTACTTACCTCTACAAAGTCCATACTCAAAAACAAATATATAGTAATAGAGACTCAGAAAGAACTTTGGGATAAATGACTAATCTACAATAACTAAAAAACATTGTAATTCTCAACCATTCCCATTTTATTGACCTCCACATATTTTTGACAGTATAGTCCAACAGAAAAGTACTAATATTTGCAGCAGTATAAGATTTTTCATGTATAAATCACATGCACATATATGTATTAGTGTATTAATATAACTTGCAATTGTACATACCTCATAATATATAGACAAGTGAAATATTTAATAATTTGAGCATTTCCTGCAGTGCTCAAACCTCAATTTAAATCTCACTTTCTGCATTATATAACTTACAAGAAAGTTATTTGGTCATTCAGGGAACCAAAGTGTATTTCTCCTATATATTTTCTCATCATCCTTGAGCCCTGGACCACATATCCCAAAATCCCTTAGAATTTCCTAAGGGTTGTGAGTGATGAAGTAGAGGGGAGCTGGTTGCCAGAGGAACTAGTCAGGTGAGTAAAGGGTTAGAACTTACAGTCCCACCCACTGACTTCAGGCAGTGGAAAAGGACTAGAGGTTGAGTTCAATTACCAATGACCAAGGATTTAATCAGTCTTGCCCATATAATGAAGCCTCTAGCAAAACCCAAGAGGAGAGGGCTTCAGAGAGCACCCACGGTCATGAACATGTGGAGATTTGGGATGAATGATAAACTCAAAGAGAGCATGAGATTCCTCCCCTTTCACCCCACCCTGCATGCCCTATGCATCTCTTCCATCTGGCTATTCCTGAGTTAGAACTTTGGTAATAAATCAGTGATCTTTTGGGTAAACTGGTTTCTTGAGTTCTGTATGCCTTACCTTTCAAGCAAATTAATCAAACCTGAAGAAGGTGTCCTGGGAACCTCTGATTTATTGCCTGTTTGTCAGAAACAAAAATAATAACTGGGTCTGTGACAGACACCTGAAATCTAAGGCAAGAGTCATGGGAAACTGCAATGTAGTTATTTGGAAAGAAGCCCAAAGATTCACGCAGGGTTGGTAACTGGTGTCTAAAGAGGAAGAAATCTTGGAATACTGAACCCTTAGCCTGCAGAATCTGACACTGTGCTGGGTTAGATAGTGTCAGAATTGACTTGAATTCTCTAGTACCAGAGAATCGCTTGTTGGTGTAAGGAAACCTCCACCTACCCATGTGGAAATTGTTCTTGAACACCAACAATGTGCTGTGAATAGATTTCTCTATTTTATTTATATCTCCTAGAGAATGTGGGAGCTAGGGGAATACAGAGGGAATAAGGAAGATAGAGAACGGAGAGAGAGACTGGAGGTGGATTTTCATTGTGCTGTTGATTCCTTTAAAGCATTAGGAAAATTTTCTTCTGTTAGGTAAACTTTTAGTTCTGTAATTCTGCAGAATGGACAGTATACTGCCTGATAGGAATTATTATTAGCAAAGAAATAAGGATATTCAAATATATTATGGTGTTTATTTAATCTGATTTTGTTATGCTGAGGGTTTGGACTTTTATGTACTGCTTATTCATTAATTCTATGTTTTAATGTTATCAAATGCACTCAGTCAGTACCAGTTCCAGCTTCCTGCAATGGGAGCCATAAAAAATGCATTAAGAAATAAATCGGTATGTCTATATGTGCCATCCTCAAGATTCATTGTGATGCCTGGTTGTTAAAATATAGAGAAACCATTTAATTATATGATATGCTAGTAGCCTGGTGTTAGCCCACTGTAAGATAGCTATATAAAGATTTACCAGCTCATCTAACTAAAGCCAGGAGTCATAATCTAAGAATCCCCAAAGGACCTCTAAGTATTGGAAGATCTAAATTATCTCAGAACTCACGTTCTGGCAATATGCTGCCATTAGAGTGCATTGGACTGATACGTAATAGCGATAAACATATCACACAGAAAGACAAATGAGAAATAATGGAAAGAACAGACCATAGGAACTCAAGAGGAATGAAGTACAAGAGAATCAGGAAGTGACTCAGAGCCAGGCCTGTTAGCAACAAGGACCATGAGCATAGACTAGAAAGAGCCAAGTGGAAATAAAGAAGGCAAGTGTCTCCACAGTGCTGAGAAACTAACAAACCGAACTGTCTGTCCATCCCAGTGTCCTTAATGAACAGTCCTCCAAGTAGGTGTGTGGTCAAAGGGCAATGGTTTCTGCTGAGGTATTTCAAAGAACAACTCAGCTATCAGTAATAATGAATAAAAGATTTAATAATTAATACTTCCATTTTTCAGTATGTCATTCTAATATATAAATATGCAATATAATCATTCCTCTCACTAGCCCTGTGAGATAGGAACTACTGTGAGTACAGAGGAAAGGGATACATAAGGTGGTGAAATACCTCACCCACAGATACTCATCCTACAAAAGAGCAGAGTAAAAGTTTGATCCCAATTACTAAACTCCAGGGGGTATTGGTTCAAATATAACAGTATATTATAAACTTCCATCATGTGCTAGGCACACTATGCATTTTGGACATATACATGAAGAAAGCAAAAGCTCACTACCAACCTGCATACTCGATACTACCTTAGCAACTATAGAACTTATTACTGTATTCAAGAATGACATGTGATAGCATTAAACATTAGGTCTAGCAGAAATTTAAATAAAATGTATGTGTAATTCAATAGCACATTTATGCAATATTTTCCAGAGACAAACATTATTACATTAACATGAAAATAAAAAATGAGTAGTATCCTAATATTTCACTAATGATTTATTTTTATTAAAAAAATTAGCATTTCAGATCATGTCCTTGGACTAGGTCATATTCACTTCTGTGTCCTTTTTCACCAGCATCTACTCTTATAGTAAGCAAAAAACTAAGTTGATTTTCAAAATTATGATCCTGAGGACTGAGGTTTAAGTTTATTTCAGTTATATTTTATTAAGAAAAGAAACTTCAAAATTCATTATATTTAATAAGATCCAGATGCAGTAAAATGTTAGACTTCAGTTAACAGGAAAATGTAATTATCTGGGAAAGGTCATTCTCCAGTGATATTAACAGAAACCAGAAATTAGGCCCATTTCCTGAGAGAGGTAAGCATTTTTCTTGGCTTCACATATTCACAATGAAGAAAATTAGAAAATTAATCTTTGGAATTAAAATCTCATCTGACACCTAGATCTTAAGTAACTGGGTTTAATAGATCTATAGATTAGAACCGAACTGAACTTGCTTTCTCTTTGAACTTACTACCCCAATCATCATTTGGTGGAGAGGTCTTTCTAATTTGAAACATGTTCCTTTCTTCAAATCCTTCTTAAAACCTGAAGGTGAGGTATTGTCAATAATATTTGCATTAAGGTTTTCTCTCTGAGTACATTTCAGTTCCTTATATTTCATGTCATCATGCTAAAGTAAGTTGCAATATTCCATGTGTAACTTATTTATTAAATAAAATAATGGGTATTCTGCTTTTATTCCTCCTCTGTAAAAAAGTACTTCACAAACATAAGTTGGCAAAAACACAAACATAGCAAATTATATGACATAGGTATAATTTAAAAATAGTCAAGGAAAGCAAACAATAGATGAAATGAGCTTTGGACTATTTAGCCACATGACAGCAAGAATAGCATGGTGCCAAAGAGCTTGTAGTCAACTTCTCTATGAAATAAATCATCTTGCTCTGTTTTGAAGTATATTAAAATATCCATAGTGAGGAAGGTGCTAATAGTTTTATAGTACAACAACAAAAAGTCATATGTTGATTTTAGAAGCATGTTTTTATTGCAGCTAATAAATAGTTTAAGCCCAATTTTCTAGCATTCACGCATAGGTACAGATAGGATAAAGAAACGACTAATAGGGGCCTCTCTGGTGGCACATGGGGTTAAGGTGCAGCACTATGAAGTTATCCACAGTCACTGAAGCATGAGTTTGATCCCCCATCAGGAAGATGACCCACATGGTGCAGCAGACCTCTCCTGTCCCACCTGCTGCTCCCTCAGCAGTGTGTATCAGCCTCTCTACCTGTTCTGCTCCCCTCTGTCTCTGGTGACTCCTCACACCATCCACACTTCTGGCCTGTACCCCATTTCTTGTGTGCATAAATAAATAAATCTTAAATAACCCTAAGCATTAAAGAAATGATAGAAATACAGAAGCCCAATCCCTTTGTATAAAGTAAAAATATTTGCATAGATCTCTCTAGCTTCCAAAAAGTTATCAACATTCAACACTTAAATAATTCATCTGAGTAATGAATGTCAGGATGCAATCCAAGTATTCTACCTCCCAATCCAGTGTTCTTTCAGTCACCCATATGAGAACTCTGTATCACTGAACTCTGTTGGAGGATTATGAATGTCAAGTGTGAAATAAATTTATAGAACTGAGGTGGACTCTAAGCTCACACCCAGCAATACTTTCATCTCCCAACAGATGTGCAGTGGTTCAGTTCTTCCAATTAAGTGCAACTTCTTCCAATTAAGTGCAACAACATCACTGCCTTTACCCTTCCATGCAGTCTTCTCTGCCTTCTCAGAAAAGTGCTGTACCTCTTCTTTTCCCTAGTAACTCAGTTTGTTCTCTTGCTTCTATTCCCTCTGAAGTACTTCCAGATACTAATATTAGTAACCAACACCTTGTTTCCTTATTTTAATCCTTATGTTGTTTTAATGAGCAATTGCATGTTTCTATATGACAACCATAACTATATATCCCCTAAATGAGGTCATACTGGAGTAGGTGGTGTGCAATCCAATATTAGTGGTGACATTATTTTTACAAATGGGAAATTTGGACACAGACATAAATGCAATTACCCTAATCCAAATAAGGACACATTTTGAGTTATTGAAGTTTAGAACTTCAACATGTGATTTGAAGGACTTAACATGTAATGGTAATATGTACTTACACAAAATAATTCAAACCATTAAAAAAGTGTGTGTAATGAAAGTCTTTCTTCCCCACCAATCTTAGACCCATTGTTCCTTGCCCAGAAACACTAGTAACAGAGTTTTCCTTATTTCTTCAAAAAATTTTTCTACATAAAAATAATTGTGATGATATAAATATTTATATTTTTTCACATAAATGCTGGCTTGAAGTAAAGTCATTGTTTTTAGTCTCTTCATTTTCAAGTAATTAGTATTTTCTGAAACAAAGAATAACATCTGCAACTTTTCAGAAAATGAAAACATTGAAAATCACCCCATTGTCAGAACTACTGTTACCACCTCCTCCTTGCATGCATTGCCATCTGCATTCTGTACACCACGCGGATCGTGAAGTAGTAACAGTCACTGAACATGTAGTCAGACATTTTGTTTTACTTTCTTAATCTGTTATCTACTCTGGAAAATAGTCGCACAAAGAAGAGCTGAGTCACTTCAGGATGAGTTATTTGATTTCTGGTATAAGACCATTCTAAAGGAAAAAACACATTTTTTAATATTTTATTACTATATATTGTGTTATTAGATGTTAATCTGTTCTTTTCTTGATATATACTTTAGGGCCTCCCTGGAGGCATAAGGGTTAAGTCTCAGCACTGTCACCTTTACAGCCTGAGTTCAATCCCCAGCCAGGGAGCTAACCTACATATGGTATACAGACCTCTCCTGTCTCATCTGCTGCTCCCCTTAGCAGTGTATTTTGGTAGATCTGCCTGTTCTGCTCCCTGATCTGTCTCTGGTGAATCCTTTCACCCCATCCCCCCTGCACCTCTGGCCTACAACCCAATTCCCAATTCTTCTATGTGTAAATAATAAAATTTTATATATGTGTGTATACACATATGCATATATGTATTTATATATACACATATATGTACACACTTCTAGTTATGTAGAGAAAACTTAAAATATATTTCTGTGATACAGATTCTTGTAAGCTTCAGTTAAGTATACAGATTGTTGCAAGCCTTAGTTAAGTATGTACTTATTTTACTTGCCTTACCTTCTTCTAATATAGCTGTTTAACTCTTTATTGTTTGTTCATAGTAGTGAAATATATCTCCTATAATTACTTAACAAACAGAAAGCCCATGGAAGCACTTTCTGGAGTAAACATATTGATTTACTTTTCTCATTGGGACCAATTATTACCATTGCAGAACATATTTTGAAATCTTTATAGCTCTTGCAAATTTATTTATTTTTGTAATCTCTGATTATATAAATGTTCCAAGTATTGGTACACACCCATTACATTATCCTTGCCCAATAACTTCTCATCTCTGGAGCAAAGGGCCCTTCCGGTGGTTCTCCCAAACACTTGTATTTGAATAATGGGTTTTCCCTTCATATACAGTGTTCTTCTTCCTATCCTTACTGTTCAACTGATCAAAATTGATTTCTAATGCTTTTCAACCAAATATTGGTGAGGGATCTGTGGTGTTAAAGTATCTTATTTATTGCTTCATAACCTATATTTGTGCACTGCAGCAAGTTAGAAAGTTTCTAAACAGATATTATACTCTTCCTCCTTAAACTGTATTATAAACTATAGTAAACTCCCTTCAATTATTTAATTTTGTCAAAGAATTTGTATTTGTTATAATTAGGTTTGCCTTCAAGGGTTAGAACATTATAGAATGAGTACTATGACCAAATAAGATCTAAGTAATTCTATGTGTATAAAGAAGTCATAAAGCTGGCCAATAAGGAATGTCTCTAGTTTGGATTATTCCAGTTTTGATAACATCCCATGGTTTTATAAGATTACTCAAGTCACAGTTACATCAATTTACCACACAGTAACATAATGACAAAATAAGAACTTCTGTTTGTAATTATTTTAAATTAATATGGCAAATACAGAAAGCAATTATACCTAAAAAACCAGGTGCCAGAAGACTTTGTAACTGCCACCTATTTTGAGACAAATAGTCCTGCCACACATCTCAGAAGTCTTCCACTTCCCTCCTGAAAATCACAACCTTTTCCTCTTTCTAAGACTCATCACCACTGGCTTCATCGTAAAACTTTCCTTCTTTTAGATAGCAGCCTTCCTAATTGTCATGATCTGAAGTACTGTGTATTCCTCTATATTAAGTGAAGTAGAATGCCTTTTCATTGCCTGACACCAGTAAAACTTCTTTGGAGAAGATTCTGTTTAACTCTTCTGCCCAATTTTGACTGGGCTGTTTTGCATTTCTGACTGGGCTGTTTTGTTATTGTTAAGTGGGGTATCCTCCCTGTTTCTGCCTCCTGGACATTCCTGATTCACCTAAAAGAAAAATTGAAAATATAGGGAAGCCAAATAAGAGATCAAGAAAAAAAGTAATAATAAAGAGAAAAACCAGAACTAGTAGGCAGCTATAAATCAGAGACATGCAGCAGGGGAAAGGGAGAGAGAGGGGATAAAGCAGGGGGTGGTGATCCAGGTAGGGAATTGCTAGAGGGTCAGACCCTTCTTCCATTTTTGAAAGCAGGGTGGTCAGGAGAAGCATGGGATTTGCATTGCCCTTATCTAAGCAGTACATTTTCATGGTTATGTGCTCTCCTCCTTAGAGTCAGGCAAGAGGGCTACAGTTTTGGGGCCTGACATCCTTACCAAATAAAGAATGAAAAATGAGAAACAAAACAGAAGCAGTGTGAAAAAACTTGAGTAGTCAGGATGGGAAACAAAATTTTTGTGGCTTTTTGTCACATATTGGGTAATAAATTTTAAATGCATATATTTATCTTTTAAGGTTTCATGCTTAGAAATACTGAAATCATAAAGCCCATAATAAGGAGGCATACAAAGACAAATACAGATAAAAGAAAAGATTCAAATAAAGGAAGAAAAAATACTGTCTGTATCTAGGAATTTTAGATATTATGGGGTTGAACATTGTTTGCTACTACTAAATTTCTTACTTAGGTTTGCCAGAGGACCCTTAAATAGGGAAATAATTTTAATTGTGTTACTAGAGAGCACAGTTGTATGAGGTACAAAATTGTGACTTGATTTTTTTTTTTTGCTATATAGAAAATGTACATAGTACAATATTGTTAGGTATCATTAATATATATTATCAGGTAGCTCCTAATTATGAGTTTTTTTTCCCTTTTTAAATGTTATTTTGAATAACATTGGAGAACACAGGGAAATAATGGAAGAAATAATTATGAATTCTTGTGTTTTTTTTTCCATGGTTCAAGAGTTACCACTGGTCCTTCCTCCCATATACACAAATATTCTATCGGATATTTATACAGAAGGCAGCAACGTAATTGCAGATCTCATAATGAATTTCATACTCAGAGCAAGAAAAATAATTTTCATGGTGAAGTGAAATTAAAATATTGACATAAATCAAGTGAAAATATCTGTAGGATTACCACCCCTACTCCCATTTGACTGTATTTGTCATTTGTATTGCCAAGCCAGCTAGCATTAAAAACTAGAGACATTAAGTACTAATATGGCTACTTTACTGGATAAAATTTCTAATGATCAGTGTTTGCCTGATTTTTACAGTTCATGCTTTAGATTTGAGTATTTTGATACTGTATGTACCCTAATAATTATTGTAGTTTTTACAGTAACAGCTTAGTTGAGTTAATATTGATGTAAATATCGGAAATATTTACTAGCTGAAAACAATAGTCAAATACATTAATCCGAGATTCAGCAGTCTCTAATAGGACACTCAGAACTTGTTGACTGAAATTGAGCAAAATAAGGAGAGGGGATCAATAAAGACCCTAGGTGCTTTTAACTAACAAAGGAGGCATTTTGATCTCAGAATTTACTTTCCTTGGAATTGAGAATGTAAACTCGCAATGGTTGTGCTTCTTAGGCTTTAATTTTCCTCTAGGGTTTGCTGTGTCATTGTATCCCTAGTGCCATTATGCATTTTTATTAGTGTCCTTATGATATTATTTGATACCATTGTAAGATCTCTATGAGCGCGATGTGCCATGTGGCAAACATAATGAGTGGAGAAATACAACAGGAAATGAAATTACAGGTTTGGAAATGGAAGTAGTCCTCAGGTTAATAGAATGAATATTTTGTTCAGATGCTTTTCAGAGATTTTAAAAGGAAAATCTAATGTAATTGACAAGAATCTCAGTAACATATGAAAAGAGCAGTTAATGGTTTTGGCAGGGTAGGTTTTAGAATGCGTGAACAGGGTTCATCACTTCCACTTCTAGAGAAAAACCACAAACCTGGGTAACCACGGGCTTTACTGTTTAATTTCATTTGGAAAACTGAGAGAGAAAAAAAACTAGAGAATCCTAGAAAAATAAATATTCTCCATTCCTGAGGCCTCCTTCTTTGTGTAACAGTTCAATAATGCACAACTCCCAGCCGTTTACAAATTTTGCCCTAAGAAGTTGGAACAACTTCTTGATTGATAAATTTGGAAAGAACAAAGCACAACTTGAACTGTTTCCAAGCGAACTGACCATGAAATGAGAGAAAAAAATCTCTGCTCTTCCAAGACTCTCCCATGTAGGCGTAGCAGCTCCAGTACATAAAATATGGAAAAGGGTGCTAAGAAAACCTAATTCTGACTTTAGGGGAAAGAATCCCTCATCTCTGAAAATTTCAAATCTCAAATCAGAGTTATGACTGCTGAGTGAAGTTATGAGTTCATTACGGTTTTCAGTATAACACTGAAAATCTGCAAGAACAGGAAATTAGAAAATCATAATTAAAACAAGGGAAATGAGCAAGACAGTTCCTAAAAGTGACATTTTGGAAAAGCAAGAGGAATTGGGTCATTACCCTATTGCCTATGTAAATAGATTTTCATCCCAGATAGATTCCTAACAATTATTGTTCAAATATAGTTGTCAAACTTCTTACAGTGATGAAAGTTATAGTAATAGTAAGATGAAAAATTATAGCACTTAAAGTGGAAAAAGAAGTCACAGATCTTAATTTTTACCTTAATTTCTTTAGAACAAAATAAGTGCATGAGACAAAAATGAAATAGAATATTAATAAATAATAAAATTAGTGAAATCAGAAGCTGGTTTAGGTTTCTCTTAAATAAGTTGAAGGCCTCCCTGGGTTAAGCAAGACACTATGAAGCAAAATGTAGCACTGCAGCTCAAGTTCGATCCCCTGATAGGGAGCTGACCCATAGCGCACGCAGCACACCTCTCCTGTCCCGCCTGCTACTCCCGTAAACAGTGTGTTTCAGTTGATCTGCCTGTTCTGTATCCTACTCTGTCTCTAGTGAATCCTCTCACCCCCCACACCTCTGGCCTGTACCCCAGTTCTTGTACATATAAATAAATCTTAAAAAAAAAATGAGTTGAAGAAAATCAACTAGAAGCTAGACTAATCAAGAAAAATATCAAGACTTACCAAATCAGTAATAAGAGAATTAATATCACTGTAGATTTTATAGATACTAAGGAGAAAATAAAATAATTTCATAAATAAGTTGATACAAATAACTTCAGAAGCTTAGATGAATATGTTCATTGGAAGAACATATTTATGTAACCAAATCTCATTCAAAAACAATCATTTATAATAAAAATTTACCACTAAGAATCCTCCAGACCAACATGACTTTGCTGGTGAATTATACAAAATTAGTTGTGGATGAAATATTATTAAATTCTTCAAGAAATTTAAAACAGAATGAATGTATCTCAGTTTATAATGACAGTATTATGTTGACAGCAAAAGTATTATGTTGAAAGCATGTAAACTGCAGACCAATATCCCTCATGAATATAAATGAAAACATTATAAAATCATAAAAATTTTAGAATCCTTAGACTACCCAACAATATGATAAAGGATACTATATCATGACCAAATGGTACTTATACCAGCAGTGTGACGGTGATTCAAAGTTTAAAAATCAGTGCATATACTTCCTCAGATTAAATGATTGAAAAAAGTAAAATTATATGATTATCTCAAAGATGATCATGAAAAAATAATTTCACAAAATCCAACAGCTTGAAACTATTTTCCAACTAGAAGTAGAACATTCTTAACATTATAAAGGTACCTAGAAAAAAATCTAGAATTGACACATTTAATGATACTATATGCTTTCTTCTTAAGATCAGGAACTAGTAGAAATAATTGCTCTCACCACTTTTGTTTACCATTATACTGTGGTTCTAGTCAGTGCAGTGGTCTAAAACAAGAATTAAAAGATACTCAGATTATAGTTTTATTCTATTTGAATACCACTGTATTTTATAATCATTCTTGAGGAATATGAGCTTGATATGGAATTTCATTGGCTAAATGTTTTTTTCGACGATAAATAAAAACACAGCTATAAATGTTACTTATAAAAGGTGGAAAGAACACTAAGAGGGAGAAGTTCAAGATTAGACAGTCAGTTGAAAAGTTGAAGCTTCATATGTCAGTGAGGTGGTGATCACCTATCTGTAGAATATGTACATAGAACTTTTTAATACGTCTGGAGATTCTAAGTAGTTTTAAATAATGACTCATGATTTCCCACCCCCCCCTTTCTTGAAAAAGAGAGAAAATTATGCTTTTTCTATAAAGTAGCTTTCCTCTTCAACAGCTTATTACCACTCGTAATGCCCAAAAAGCACATTCCGCAATATGATAATATATGTTCCCAAATATCCATTAGCCATGCTAGTATAACTGCCATAGACCACCTAAACTTCCCTAGTCTGGCTATAAAAAAATTCAACAAGGACCCACTATTGATCAATCAACCAGTATATTTTGGCTCTTATATCCCTAAAACACCAGTTTCAGATGCCTACCACCTTCCACCTTCATTGTGACCACTTACTTCTGCATGGATTATACACATTTTCCATAAGAATTAAAGCAATAAGAATTGTGTATGCTCTCCTTGTCTTCAAACTTGTACTTCCTAATCCATCCTTCACGAAACAATCAGAGTTAAATATTTAATAAGGATTAGTAACTTCACTCTCCTGCTTAAAATGAATCAATGTAAATACAAACTCATAACTCATAAGAATCCCTTTTAAGAGATTTTCATTAGCAGTGTTTCTAGCTTCAACTCAGGTCAGTCTCTAACCAGAACTTTTTATTCCTGAGATACTTGAGTTTTTCTAGTTCACTTTATCTGTCACACTCATATTTTTGATGAGGCATATACTAATTACTATGCCTTGAATACCCTTCATCAGCGCTCCTACCTCCCATCATATCTATTGCCTAATGATCTTTAGGTCTCCTTCAAAATATCGTTATCATGAAAGAATTTCTAATGCCATACATTTCCTTAAGAAATAAGCTGACTCTTACATTTTTTTTTTTTTTTGTTTTACTGTAACATAACAAGTTACATAACATTTCATGCCTTTCTGATTTGCTGTCATACAACAAGCGTCCTGGTGTTTGGTACACAGGCAATAATCAAAGTAAGTTTTATCATTGTAATGCTCTTTCATATTAGACCCAGAAGTCATTCATAAGTTGCATGTGTAGGACCTGCAACTACGAAGTAAAGGATCCTTCTTTCTTTTCCTTTAAATTTTCCTTTAAATTTATATATTTATATAAAAAAAAAAACACAACACATTTAGGGCCTTCTAAAGACAGTCTGATGTTCCTGGAGAGAAAGAAATAGAGAAAAATTGCCTAAATCCTAGACAAAGAAACTAATATTGAACCAATAATTACACTAGTAAATCTACATATACAACTGAGATATGTATTCTGAATATATTTCTATAAGC
This sequence comes from Galemys pyrenaicus, assembly GCA_019455555.1. NCBI lineage: Eukaryota > Metazoa > Chordata > Mammalia > Eulipotyphla > Talpidae > Galemys > Galemys pyrenaicus. The sequence goes on along the minus strand of JAGFMF010012288.1, from coordinate 1,851,265 downwards.
TTAGAACAAAGGGACTATTACTATTAGAAGGAAAAGTTGATTTGGAAATACAAGAAAATAAAATTTAATTGACAACTAGGTGGAAAGTATTCAAAGTGAAGGAACAGAATATGCAGTGACCCTGAATCAATAGACCTGAAAGAACACAATGAGGGGGGATGTGAGTCCAAGAGCTTATAGCTATCAGCTTTGGGGACGATTTTTATTTTATCTTTATCCTAAGAGCATATGGAACATATATAGAGAGGCACATTTTAAAAACTGAGATGACATAGTCAGATTTGCATTATGAGACAAATAATTACTTCAATTTGTATTGTTATCTAGAAATTCAGCATTATGTTTTCATCCTCATTCTACTTAAGGAAAAAAAATTAGTGGCAGAAAAAAATAGAATAATCTTATTACATGAGACCTTTCAGTGCTTGCTAGGTGGATTGGAAAGAAGAATAAAGAACTAGACTTTTATTATGTAGATGCCACATAATATCCCCTTAACACTCAGTTTTGATTTTGTTTTATTTGTATTTTTTTAAGTTATGAATACTTTGAGTGCAAAATAGACTTTTTACTGCAAAGTGTACACAGTAGTATGATATTTGAAGAAGGAAAAATCATAATTTAATATAATAGGAAGGAACATGTTGAAAGGCATCTTTAATAAAAAAGGGTTTCCAGAGGTCAGTATTTTGTGTCAGAATTCAAAACAACTGTAATAACCAGAAACTAGAAAGCAAATAAATACTTTTCCTTTGGGAAAGTGTACATCCTTAAAATAAAAGTGCTTGGATATAAACATGTTATTTAAACAGGCTTAGAGAAACAATATGATCAGCTATATACAAAGTGATTTAATCTAAAACAAAATCTTTCAACATTTGCATTCCATTTTCTATACTTTAATAGTACTATCATCATACTCTCTTAAAATTTAAATCACAGTAAATCACCTGGATGTTTAAAAAGCAAATAAAGAAAAATAAGTTTAATGTTCTTTATCTCAAATAATTCTGAGCTAAGAAGCAATATAACATTATGAATTTCCTGAATATAAGATACAAAGAACTCAAGGATAGTCTAGCATTTGTAAAGTATAAGAATCTTTACTATATGTTATATTTTAAATTTTATTCATACATTTATGTGATATTTTCTAATTTATGTGTTTCTGAACAATTATAAAATCTAAATGGCACTAATATCTCACATTAATGGTATAAAGGATAATACATCATATTATTACTTCTCCAATAAAGAGAATATTGAATTCAAACTCTGACAATGTAGAAAAGTTACTTGATATCCTAGGCCAAAATTCTTCAGTGCTAATTAAACTTTTTTTAATGTATGTTATTTAGTATTAAAATGTATAACATATATACCTTTTGGTATGCATATATAGACATACATATGCCTTGCTCATAAGAATATTTGTTCAGTGTAACAGTAGATAATAGACAGCATTTAGGTAATCCGAAAATTTGGATCATTGGAAAAGAGGTTTTATAAAGGACCATATGACAAAAAGTTCACCAGGGTTTAAGAAAACACAAGACCAAGCAGTCACTCAGGCCTAGTAATCACACAAGAAAGAGTAAGCTAAAAGGCCCATCTAACAGATTTGATTTCCAGGGGTTCACAGACCTGCTGAGTAATCTTTCCTGAAAGGGGCCATCCATTAAATATACTTGTGTTACATTCTTACTTCTCCCCTTCTCTATGCTTCACCTAGAGTATATGGCTCTTCTAAGTGTTTAACTCTGGTTGAACTTAACTAAAAGCTGGAGAATAAAGAATATTGATATTAATGTAAAATTGGGCGAGAAAGAGTACAGAGAAGAATGGAAGCAAAAAGGAAAATAATAAAGTATCAACAGTTTTTTTTTTGAAGTAATGTTGGTGCAATACTCTTTAGGGGCATATTCTCACAAATTGGGGCTTCCTGATGGCCTAGAGATTAAGGCCCAGCACTATCACCACTGCTACAGCAGCCTGAGTTCAATCCCTGGCCAGGGAGGTGACCGACATGGCACAGCAGACACCTCCTGTCTGGCCCGCTGGTCCCCTTAGCTTTGTATTTCAGTCAGTCCACCTGTTTTGGTCCACCTGTTCTGCTCCCCACTCTTTCTGTGGTGAATCCTCTCACCCATCTCTCTGGCCTGCATCCTAGTTCTTCTGTGCATAAATGAATAAATAAATCTTAAAATAAAGTAAATTCACAAGTCCTCAGCTGTACATCACCACACCACACACCACACCCCAAAGCACACATAGACCTTTGCACTCCTCCCAACTTTTCCCACCCCAACTTGCCCCCTCGATTACCTTCAATTCTACAATCATGTTTCTAGGGTTTGTGATGGTTTAGTTTTGTCAGTTCCTTTGTTTTGTTTATATTTCACAAGTGAATGAAATCACCCAGTATTTGTGTTTCTCTTTCTCACTTATTTTACTAAGAATACTCTCCACTTCCCTTCCATGTTGTCACAAACAGCAAAAATTCATTTATGGCTTAAAACTAGGCAGTATTCCACTGTGTATATATCTTCTTAATCTGTTTCTCTGCTGTTGAGAACATAGGTCACTTACATAATTTGGCGACTGTAAATAATGCTGCAATCAGGAAATATTTTAAAGAAAGTTTCCCTGGTCTATAGACATGTTTAAAAAATCATTAAAAAAAAAAAAAAAAAAAAAAAAACGGGGCCTCCCCTGGTGGCGCAGGGGGTTAAGCAA